>JARBER010017017.1:0-12677 GCA_030265075.1 Balanus glandula | reverse complement strand
TTGCGTATAATTGATAACAAATCATTCTTGCATCACTCGAAACCATTGTTTATTAAACACAGAATACTTAGGTTCCCAGAAATAGTTAAGGAACAATCCATCATTATTTTACTGGCACACATAAATAATAACTTACCTAATCCAATTTCTAACATGTTCAAGTACTTTGAACCTTCAAACACAAGATTAGTTCAACATTTTGTGGTGCCTTTTGCATCCACAAATTATAGGTTATTTTCTTTATCTTGCAGTGCTCCAAAAATATGGAACACAGTTATATGTAAATTGTATAACAAGTTGGATGAAGTGCCAAAAAATAAACAAACATTAAAGAAAGCTATTAGGATATTCTTCTTAAATACATATTGTGCCTCGGTTGATTGAATATTTGTCATATAGACTTTGCTGTAAGTTACTCGTTCTTAGGATTTGAGATTTTTCTTGGTACATCAGTGGTGTATGCAACATTCTCTCTTTTTTCGTTTTCTTTATGTTTATCTTTGCCTCATTTAGTTATTATTACCAGCGATCATAGTTTTGGGTCGGGAATGGTGCGTAGGTATGTGACGTCTGCGTGAATGTATGCATGAATTAAATATACATCTTACATTTTCTTGTATGCATGAAGCGGGAATGCGTGCCCCTTAAATACTCGTAACACTTGTTTAATGCTTTGTATCCCTTTCGGACGTTACTAGCACTGCTATCAGTCTGAGAGGGATACATCGCAATATTTACTAACATACTGGTGGTGGGATGCAATAAAAAACACAAAAAAATATAGCAGGGAGTGGTGTGGCCCACCGTGATTACAATCTCAATAATTGTTTGAGAAAATGGTATTTAAAGTAACTGGGCCACATGGGAAAGGACGGGCACTCCTGCCTACCTAATAACGGGTAGGGGAATAAAAAAAAATAAAAAAAAATAAAAAAAAATGTACAAAGATATTGCCTTGAAATTTGGGTGGGGTATTAGTCGTATTCTGTTCTCTCATATAGCTTTCTGCTTTTCAAAATGTTAAACATTCTGGATTTCCCAGGAATTTACCCCCATTTTTTAAACTTTGGGTCAAAAACTCACATTTCGAAAGATCCAAGAAAATCATTTTGTAACCTTTTTCATTTCACTTGTTTTGATGTTTACGAGTTATGTTTTGATCTTAACGGATTATATTTTGCTTGAAATATACTATCCGTACCGACTGTTGAAGTTTCGCAGATTTCGGTGCCAGAATCGCGTGTAGTGACGTCACTAAAATTGCTTTATCTAAAACAAACTTGAGGCAAAATGGTCAAATTTTCACATCGAACGTCGAAATGATGCAGAGAAGGTACTCAGAAGAACTACTTTGATACCGCTGTTGGTTGTTGAGTTACAGCGAAAATGACTGAGTTTTTTTCGCCCCACCCCCCTCCCCAGCCAATGGCGGGTTAATATGCTGTCTAAATTTAGATGCGTCTCCATCAACACGGATTTAGACGCCAACTTCGACGCCAACTTAGACGTCAACTTAGACGGCTGCCGCGTTGAGCGCTACTTAGATGGCAGTTGAAGTGTGCACTCCACCCAATGTGTCACTTGCAATGCGGCACCACCATGTATGCCTGCTAATTAATGCGACAAACAAAACAAAATGTATTATGTATGTACACAATGAGATTCAAAATGTGTTATGAATGTATGCAAGCGACGAGATCCGAACCCGTCACGTCACCGTCCGAGTCATGATCTGCCGCCCGGTCCATACCACCTCCGCGCGCACCCGCGTCGTCTCAAGCCGGCCGACGAGCAATTAGAGTCTCGACAGCGGCCCTCCCAGATGAATGACGTTCAACACAGCCGACCGCTCATTCGCCGCGGCCATTGATCGTCAATACCCCATCTACATGCACCCCGCCGCGCCGACCGCGCCGAACGGGCCCCTTTCGACGAACGCGCCCCTCGCCGACGGTCCGGAGCCGCCCGACGAACGCGCCCCTCGCCGACGGACGAGCGTTCGGCGCTCGCGACGTTCTGGCGCCGCCGGCAGGGAGGGGGGAGGGAGGGGGGGAGGGTGTCTGAGTAAACTGTGTGGAGGCGCACCAGACCGTGGCCAGAAGGGATGAAGGGATCAGAGGAGGGAAGGCGCCGCGCCGGCCGCGTCGGGCCCGCCGGGCGTGAGCATTGGAGGAGATTGGAGGCAGATGGTACGCGATCTGCATCCCGCCGGAAGCGGGGGAGGTCCGGCCTGTCGTGCTGGCCAGACAGTCGGAGGAAGTCGATCCGAGCCGGCGCTTTGGACCGTCGTGCTGGCTATCGTACGTGCATTAACAAACACGCGGAGGAGATGCTATGCAGGATAGGGGTTCCGCTAATCGTGACACCACGGTTGCAAAATAACAGGCTAGTTTGCATACAGACAGTTCTAAAATTGGACTGAGCCGTAACGCCACCGGACACATGGAAAGAACTGCGTCGAACTTGGCAGCAAAGATCAGAGGGAGTCATTTTCGTCCAGCGAGCATTACCAGAGCTGCAGGAATCATTATAATAAATCCAGTGAGGATACAATCGAGGCAAACTTGTTACGCGAATCAAGTTTCAACTCAAGCTGTGAACAAATTCAAAACGTGTTCTATATAGGTAAAGTTTTCCCGAAAGCAGGTGATTGGAAGCTATTGCCTTCCCTGTGCTATTTTTAAAAGTGAAACTTTAATACGTTTCGGTAAATGTCAAGCAGGAATTCTTGGCTCATTTTTGGGCCGCGCTGTTTGTGGCATACCTGGCGCGCTGCGGCGGGTTAAGCCGGCGCCGGCACGCCCCAGCACCGGCCCATTGATCCGCGGCGGCGCCACGACCACGTGCCGTGTCAGCCGGCCCCAGACCGGGCCCGGACCGGACCCGGACCGGACCCGCACGCAGCGGCTAACCGCCCGAGGCCATCGGAACGCAGCGCTGCGGCCGCGCCGGCAACACACGCACAGCAGGGAGGCCGGACCGTTGCAAAGTGCGGCATGGTGCGTTAGGCGCACAGTGGGTAGAGGGCGCAGCAGATACTGCGTGTAATTCAGCGCTGATCAAGAGACCACAGTGACAAAGGGGCCGGTAAATGGTCACTTTTAAACCATTCTCACAATGAAGCCACAGTTTCACAATTATAAAAACCCTGTAGCCAGTTTTGGGCGTACCCACGTGACAGTCGGGGCCGGTACCTAAAAATGTAAACGTGATTATTTGCTGGGCGCGATTCGGTATCGCACTATATCATTGTGATACCTTGTGACATGTGTGGTTAGAAAGTGTCAGGTACACTAGCCCTTGTCTGCTTGTGGTCACATACAATAGTTTGCAATAGAGACACTTCGCAACCAGCGGTTACATGTTCTAGTAAAACGGTTCCGATTCCATGGGTCACGTTTCACCTTCCCCTCTGCTAAACGTGAGTGGATGGAACCAGCAGTCACTCCAAAGTTTCAGGGAATTCCAGCTTGACGCTCTTTCAGACAAACTTCCTGATTAAAACGACAAAACGAAGCTTTGTGTATCGCCAGTGGAAATAATCGACTAAACCCACAAACACTTCTCCGTGCGCGGCTAGTTCATCATCCCGCACTCACCTGGTGGCCAAGTCTCGATGTACGAAGTTGAGTGACTCCAGATACTTCATACCGGAGGAGATTTGAGTGGCCATATAAATCAAGCTCCCATAGCTGCAACGGAGGACAAAAATATCATCAAAAACGCCACAGCCAGATTGAGTTTCTGGTCGTAAATCATGATAAACAGCACTGGAGAGGAGGTGATATATGCGGCTATTACCGGTGTTGCGGCCCAGAGGAGACGGCGGAGAGAGAAAGAGACAGAGTGATAGGCACCGCTGAGGGGCGGCAACAGATGATGAGCGAAAATTAGACCGGGCGCGAGCGAGCAGAAAAAGAGAGAAGAGCAGAATGGGAATAACAGAAAATGGAGGAGAGATGGATATGGGATGGATGAGGAAGGGAGAGACGATATAGGAGAGGTGGAAAAAGAGAGTGGGACACAAAGAGGCCAGAGGGGATGGGCAAAGGAGGGAGCTGTGAGATCACAGAGCAGTCGAACACGATACCCGCCACATTTGCATACACATGTATTTGACATGCAACGTCCTGCCATCACATACCATTGCATCACCTGCAAGACCTCAGCTTGTACTGACATGCAATGACTCATGACCAATCACAAACGCTGTTGCATCAGAGCAGCAACAAACACCGACCACATTTATCAAACCTCGGCGGCATCACTATGTCTCAAAACTAAGCATCCGGTTAGCCTGGCACCTAGCCCAGCATAAATGTGGACGTTATCGGACCCGGTACACCGTTCCCACCCAATATTTGCTGCTGTAATAGCGCGAGCCACCGCTGCCACCGCCACTACCGCACCAGCAGAGGTGCCCGCCGCCGCAGCCCTTTCCGCACGGTCAATAGAGCTCTTCCCTCCGCCCCGTACCCAGACAGACACACACACACACACGTGGACACAATGGGCGGCCATCAGCGTCTGTCCAGGGCGGGTAATATAACGCCCGGCCAGTATGTGTGATGCACTCAGAGCATCGAGTGTCTGGGGCTGGCGGAAGCCCGCATCTCGCTACACTGGTGTCGAGTCCGGCGTGACCCAGCAGTGGAGCTTTATGGCTTCTGGCGTAAAGTAGCGAGCAAATGTGCGAGTGTATTGATGTAGCGGTTGATTTACGGCTTTCTTGGACAGCAGCGGTGAGCGTTACAAATGAAAGTGAGTGGGGAGATGAATGGGATAAGGCAATGTGAATGTATTTATGCATACCGACGGGTGTACGGATGTTGCAGAGACATTCCCCGTGTCTAAACTACAAATATACTGCGTGCTAGGGCGGGAACGCAATGCGATTCTCCACACCGATTACCAATGTTCCAACTCTAGTGATGACCTCGGGAGCTTTACTTCAGCCCGTCCACGATAGCCAGTACTACCCACAAGCATATCCCAACTTGAACTGCATTGTGTAATGCCATCTATTGGCGACCTCACCAACCTCAAATTCGCTCGCCCACGCTGGGCGGAATACCGACCACAGTTCGCCGTCTTCCGGCGCCATTCTTTCCAAACCGAAAGGGATTCGACCGACGTCGGACTACGTCTCTTGCATCAGCCCGGGCCTCGTCGCCGGCTGATGGGACGGCGTGGGTCGGCGAGGGACGGCGCCCAACGGCCAAAGTTGGAGCATATTGGCCATCGGGTGTCAGGAGTGGTGCCGAACTTCGGAGTGGTGCCGCCGCCGCATGGCTGGTGGGATCGGCTTTTTGACCGAGAGGAATCAAAGTCCGCCACTCGTCTTGTGAACGAGGACCGTCGCCAGGCGTGTAAAATCCTCGAGATGGAGAGAGTTCGTGGTTCTTCGAGTCGTGGGAAGACGATGTCGTGAAGTTACGCTGAAGTGGTTGGTCCTAATGCTGCTGAAAGGGTGTAGACTGCATTGATTGATGCTCTTGGAAGGGTCCAGTAGACTGTAGTGGCTTGTCCTAATATCGTTTGAAGGGGTTGCTTGTCAACTCAAACTCATTTCGCCCAATTAATTTCCAGTTTTCTAACCATTTGCCACGACATCCGTAACACATCTCCTCATCCTGCTAGTCCCAAGCCTCTCCCCCACTGCACAAACCCCTAGTCTCCTTCAGCCAGCTGTCCTCACCTGAGCACCTTGCCGGAGCCGTGCAGCGCCGTCTCCGCCACGTGCTGCTGCAGGTACTGGTTCAGGTCGCCGTGCTCCATGTACTCCACCACCATGGCGAGCGGCTCGTCTCGGGTGCACACGCCCAGCACGCGCACGATGTTGGCGTCCTGCAGCCGGGCGAGCGTGCGGACCTCGCGCTCAAAGTCGGCCCTGTGGTGACGGAGGGGGGGGGAGGGGTGTCATCGATCTGAGGCCGCCCGGTGTCGTCGCCGACGCCGTCTGCAGGTCAATACGCCGGCGGCAGGTGTGAGTCCCGGCTGGGTGTCCCCGGCCCGGAACGGCCTGCAAATAGACCGAAGTGACCCGCACCGACCCGGCTCAGACCGCTGTGTATGATGCAGGGGCCCGACCAGTCCGCACCGACCCGGACTGCACTGAGAATGGTTCAGGACGAACCGGAATCGGTACGTTCAGGTTGGAAACATTTAATTATGTAGCTAGGAGGGATACGGATTTATAGCGGCACCGCGTTAAATTGCATTAGGTAAGTACTGGATTTAGAACAGAAATAACAGAGATCTACAAGCCTTTTTGGGTGTAAAAACATGTTCACACATTCCATAACGCTGATCGTGCACTTGAATGGGAATTCCAAGGGTATTTTGAAAGTTGTTAGGGATGAGCGATTATCCAGACGGGAAGCAATATTAAGCTGTAGAGACCCCCACACAATATCGCCCATATGGTCTGAGATATAGGCTATAAAATATACGACAGCTTGTGGGGGAGCTTCGGATCATCTTGAACGAGACTCATCTAGTCTCCTATAATATCTGCAGCGGCGGTTCAAAGCCAGCATGTATATCTTTAAATTTTGACCAGAAATCATGAAAGAATATTTTACAAAATTACTTGAAGACGAAGATCCTGATTCATCCACAACGCAAGCAAGTTGTTAGCTAGATGAAAGCCCTGTATAGAAATTTAATAGAAGTTTATGGACAAGTTGAAACTCTTTGGAGAGGTTTATCAGAATATGAATTAAAAGCTTCAATACTAGTATGCAGCTGTCGTATAGTTTATTCCATCTCCAGCTTGCTACGTTGTCTGTTCGCCCAGCAATCTGCCGTCACCCCTTTCCGTCGACTGTGACTGCGACTACGACTGGCGCGGCAGACGGCGGCCGGCGGCGGCGTCTTTGATGTCACGCGCCGTGATTACCCGAGACGCCGTCCGCTGGCTGTGATCCCCCCCCCCCCTCCGCCACACAGGGAGATGACACGGACCCTCCCCGCTGGGTGGGCCGGCCATCCACCGCACTGTGCGACACATCTGCAGCACGGCCAAAACACCGCACCACGGGAAAACACAGCTGCAACGGCAGCCACAACTCAGGGTGTGATTTCACCGGGAAGCAGCGGAACTAACTCTGTTTATAGGAGCACCGGATATGACAGGGATGGTGGGGAGCCTCGGTATATGCTCTGACAACAAAGAATGGCGATAAAGGTACTTTCGTGCTCAAGGAACAGTTTTACTGTTTTACATCGCTTTCGTCAGATGAGTAAAGTACACATTGTTTTGGTTATTTCTATAACATAATATTCACACGCAATTTCTAGAACATTTGATGCGTTCATTTCTAGAACCTTTGATACCCTCATTTTTAGACCATTTGATACGTGTATTTCTCGAACATTTGAATCGTTCATTCCTTAAACATGTTATGCATTCATTTACATATAGGTACAAAACATTTAAGCAACACAGTATCGTTGTTAAAATTAAATACGTTCTTCAAAAGTAGTGTGAAATTCAGCGTTTCCAGCTTAATAGATACGATAATGGTGTTTGCAGACTTAATATTGCATATATTAGCATTAATCACCGATCAATTTTAGTCTAGGTCACTTTCCCAAGAACAGAATCAACAAAAAACGTTTAAACGAAATTCATTTTTACTCGACATACACCTACAGTCTACAGTCTACAGTACACAGTACTCATCCTGACTAGACACAACACACAAGACACAAATAAAAACAGGCAAGAAAGCCTGGTTGTTTTTATCAGGTATTGATAAGACAGGTCACGATATGATTGTAATATGGCACTAGGCCCAATCGGATCTTAGCGTCCTTTTGTTTAATTAGTTGCCTTAATGGCAACATTCATTAAAAAGGAATGCATTCATCAACTCAATTTACTGAATACACGTACCGCTAATTTACTCAGTATTCATTATTGAGGCCAAGAAAGTGTAACTGCATGTATTCCTAACAGATGCCATTACAATTGCATAGATCAGGACAGTTCTGCAAAAGTGTAGACCCAAACAACCCTGCAACAATCGGCCAAGCTAGCTAGACCTTTTAAAAAGCTCGCATAAATGCATTGACCCACACAACAGGCACCATAATGACACAAATTGCGTGTCCGTTCGATGCTTCATCGAGCGCCAATAACAAACACAGCCATCACAGGACACAACGTTTTTAGATATAGGTCGAGGGCTATTTCCTCAAGAACCAGACGCCACGCGATGGAACCAAACGCGACGCCGTCGGGCCCTTCTGCGGAGCTAATTACGCCTAAGCATATCGTTTTCTGGCGTCACGCAATCGCTAATAAGCGTACGGTAGCTCTATCCCTTGGGACATGATCTTCTGTATGAGCGATTGTGATAGTTTCGTTATCGACAATACACATGCAAACAGATACATAAATAGGAATGGTTGTTATGAGGTTCTAGTTGACCGATTTATTGATAACGTAGACCAATTGCATCTAAGCTAAGTAAACTAACGTTACACGTTGAAGTTAACAAGCCCATTACAGTTGGCTGATATGGGGCAGTATGTTTCGTAGACTCATCAGCAAAGTGGTGAAATACGAAGTCGCAAAACGATTCTCATAATCCTGCACCATCGTGACAAAATGAACTTAACTCAATCAAACGCTCAATGACAACAGGTGTTTTACAGACAAATTATATGCGCTGTTTACAAAGGATTTTTGGATTACAATGGATTTTTGCTCTGAGGATAAAATAATTGAGGCGTATTAGGATAGCCTCATCTATGTGTTTTTGATAAGCCTCAGTGTACATTTTTACACATAACTTTGAGCTAGAAATGTTCACATGGGATCATTAATAGACATGTTTACATTACAATCAGGTACACAATAACTTATCAAAAGAGCACACCCACATCAGTGCTGCACAGTGGACACACTACAAGAAGCACGCCGCACAGTAGGTAGATGCATCACATGGTAGGTCTCACAGTTTCCACAGATGACAAAAACGTCTATGCCCAATGGATCAAAAATGGTAAAAAAGTCACCATTGCATATTACTTTGCATTAAATACTAATCTACTCGTTCCATTTCGCACGGTGTAGCCCACCTTGCAGTCTGCGTGGTGCCTGCTCGGAGTGTCTTCACGGCCACCAGTCTGCCGCAGCCGGATCCGATGACGTCCGGCACCAGGTCACCGCCGCTGCCGCCGCCGCCGCCCGACTCGATACGGCACAGCTGGACCTGTGGGTACATCAGTCACGTGACAGGCTATCCTGCCGGCACACCAGTCACGTGACCTGCTATACTGCCGGGTACACCAGTCACGTGACCTGCTAGCCTGCGGGCAGCTGGCAGTCACGTGGCCCGAGCGCTTCTCTCGGCGATGCTTAGCGTATCGCCTACAGCAACAAATCCTCGGATCTGCTCCTGGCTGCCAGCCGACAGGAGAGCTGATCCCACGCGGTGCACGTGGGGCGCCGGCAAAAAAGAAGAGCAGTTTTTGCGCACCCCGCCTGCATACCGGTCACCGCAGCAGCGTGACGAATATAACCAATTGGGGTCCCCGCGGAGGTGAATATCAGCAAAAAGTTAACAGATTACTTCGTTTTAAATCGATTTGATTTGCGTTATTAAATGAGGATATATTTTACCCAGATGTTATCCGGAGTCTTGTCTTATTATATGCTGATTGTCATAGTATTGCTGATTATTCTGACTAATATGACGTCCGTTTTCATCTGAACATACCACGAGCAATTTGCACCAAATAATTCATTCTCCCTCGTGTTGCGCGAGCAGAAAGTATCCCATAACGATACGAGCAGACTCCAACGTTGCTTCGACAGACGCTCAGTCCTATTTATGTGACTCCGCGCACAAAGAAAGACTGCGAGCCGTTGTAACTCGCCGCGATCAAATTGTAAATTTATTCCCCGCCCGGATTTGAATGGATCACCTGCAGTGTCAGAGAGCGCCACCAACCCTCTATTTTCGCCGAGCGAAGACAAACGTACCACGCGCTCCAACCAGCCCCGTCCACTGCGCGGTCCCCCGGCCGGCACGTCGAGCTGCTGTAGCTCCGACGCCACCCAGCCGTCACCAGCTCCCTGGGTCGGATGAGGGACGGCTGGCGCACGCAGCGACCCCCGCCGAGCCGCCGTCCGCACCTGGGTAGATCACCGGCGCTGCAACGGGATCCCGCAGATCCACCGGGGTCCCGCGGGGCCTACCGGGGTCCCGCGGGGTCCCGCGGGGTCCCGCGGGGGTCCACCGGGGTACAGCGGGAGTCCGTGGTGAATCGCGCAACAGCCACGTGGCCCCCACTACAAATGGTACCCATTTATCTCGGGAGGAGCAGACCTGTGGCGCGGCGCGGGATGGCAGACCCCCGCAGTGCCAGGCCGCCGGTGGCCGCCCAACAAATGGAACAGCAGAAATTACCTCGCCGAACTGTCCGTCGCCCAGTTTTTCGCAGAGCTTCAGCTGATGACGCGAGATCTGCGGAACCTCAACTTCGTCCATCGGGAAGTTCTCATCCGCGAGGAAGTCGGTGGGCTGAGAAAAAAAAACATAAAAAGGTGTGGAAGAGCTGCTCGGGACAACGAGAACATCTCCTGGGAAGTTATGTTATTTGGAGCGACGCCACAACGCTGAATGCCAAACAGCCGAATCAAATTGCGATTTCGACACGCTTCGGAAGATTGTTGGGAAACAAGTCAGGTAATGTATACTAACAAGACAGGGCAACAATTTGCGACAGTTTCCGCTTTGGCAAGTCCACTATCAATCGCGAGCATGTAAAGGCAATCATCCTTGTTGCTGCAGTTACATATATTGTTCATCTCTTCCGAAGAAAATATATACCAAATGTACTAGCATAACTTTATGATTTACGAAAAAAAACAGCGTATGCCTCACGAGGAATAAATACAGACGCAGCTACGCCACTCGATTTAAGCACAACTAAAGCAGAATCAAAACATCCGATCACTACACGCATCGCCATTCAACGCACCCGCTCCCTCCCGCTCCCTGCCCAACCCTCCTCGCCTCCCTCTCAGCAGACCCTGCTCCCCGCACCTACCCTGCAGATATCGGTGGCGGCATAGTGCTGCTCGAGCACGGGGCTGCCGGCCTGCCGTCTGAACGTGCTGACCGTCTTCGGACTGTGCTTCAGCCTCGGACTGAGACTCAGCTGGGGGCTGGCGGGCGGCTTGTCGGCCAGAGAGAGCGCCGGCCGCTTGTGCGAGGAGAGCGGGCTGTTGGTGACGGGAGGCAGCGGCGGCGGCGGCGTCATCAGCGGCTCGGCGTAGTCCTGCGACTGGTAGTCTGCCGGACAGAAGCAGGGCACGTGTCAGACAGGGGACTTCAGTTGCCACTGGGTGTCATATGGCTATCGGTAGACGGACTAAGCGGACATCAAATGTTGATTTCTGCTGTGGTTTTATTCAGCTGAACAGCGGATACATGAGAAGAAGTCCTGAGATCGGAAGTCTGTCGCGATACGATTACC
Source organism: Balanus glandula (assembly GCA_030265075.1). Lineage (NCBI taxonomy): Eukaryota > Metazoa > Arthropoda > Thecostraca > Balanomorpha > Balanidae > Balanus > Balanus glandula. Next base: position 1,181 of record JARBER010017017.1, on the reverse strand, counting down.
ATTCCTCGCACAGTGGCCAAGATCAGAGGCCAGCTTTAAGAAACCTTGGAGTTAAACAGATTGAGTGTAGTTGAAAGACGGTGCGTCATAAAAATATTACAAAGGAGAATGGGGCAATGGTTGAACGATACATAGATGACCTTTGAATAAATGCAAATCAGTTGAATCCTGTTGGTCACGTCAACATGTATATTATGTATAAGCGTCATTAACGATGTTATTTATGAAATATTATAAGCCATTTCATGATGGATTGTTGCAACGCTGAGGATAACATTACTGAGGCTTTTGAGGATAACCTCATATTTTTTTTTTGGGGGGGGGGTATATAAGTTACAGGATGAAGTTCACATGCAATTTTGTGCTAAAACTGTTTGCCATGGAAATCTGAAAATGGAAAACAGTTCCAGCACAAAGTTGCAAGTAAAAATGCATCCTGAAGCTTATGTAGGTATGTACAAAAACAAACTCTGAGGTTATAAAAAAAACTCAGAAATGTTTTTTCAGCAGCGCTAAAATCCATCGTGAAAACGGATATTTTATTGTAGCCACACGCAAACTATGCCTTTTGAATGTATGCTTTTCTATTTTCATGTAAAGGTCAAAATTCGAGTGCTTTCATCCATGTCTATACTTGACCTGCTCAGGTCACTCACAACTTACTACATTTCACCCGAATAGTATCACACTCTCATTAAGAACACGGCATGCAACGTGATATATTACGTTCAGGCGCTTATTCATCCACGAAACGCAAGCAATGCCCCGCAGCTCAACCATTTCAGCGTTATTAATAGCCTAAGTTTCACAGATGTGACCAGGTCAGTGCGCTTATGCACGAGAACCGACAGCTGGCGAACTATTTCGGGTGGCTTGAATGAATGCATCATATGGAAAAAACACGCATTTTGGGGTTTACCTTTGAGCTCTTGTGCACTCGTTCACCAGAACCTGCTCAGGGCAATTTTGCAAGTCATCACCTTTAATATTGAAATACATCTAAGTTCGATATTCTGTGTTAAAGCACTGACTGCTGACAATGGCGAATATGACTCACAAGTATCGTTTAATCTTCTAATAATCACTGTTTTCGCCAGCTCACGCTAGCTCTAACAATACCAGATCTTAATGCAACTAGACATACTCGCGTGACAGGGATGTTTGCTTCATTTTATCATCAT
>JARBER010016906.1:0-12678 GCA_030265075.1 Balanus glandula | reverse complement strand
GCAGTTAGGCTACCCGCCGTTCTCCCCCGTCTGAAGTAGACCTGGCAGTTAGGCTACCCGCCGTTCTCCCCCGTCTGAAGTAGACCTGGCAGTTAGGCTACCCGCCGTTCTCCCCCGTCTGCAGCAGACCTGGCAGTTAGGCTACCCGCCGTTCTCCCCCGTCTACAGCAGACCTGGCAGTTAGGCTACCCGCCGTACTCGCTTGCCTGGCGGGAAGGGCTAACAAACACTGCCGACAATCTAGAGCTACTTATCAGAAAATGACACGAACACTGAAGAGGCCGTACCCGTATGAACACTCCGTGTTGAAGCGGCATGTCTAATTGCATGTTTTCTAGGGTTTACTTGCTGTAAGTTGTAACTACCTAGCGCAAAACTGCAAAGTTGGCTACACAAAAATGGTACCTAATGGGTTTTAGAATGTTAAACCGCAGATACTACATAATCCCAGGTTCTCAAGCGATAAGCCACAACGTTCATTGTTGTCGTTTTGTTTTTGGTTTTGATTAAGACGCTGAAAAATAATGTATCTATGATAAGCAAATATAAATACTAGGTACGGTGTCAAGTCGATGTCTTATTTAAATATGTTTGACACTCAAGAGTAAAATGAACAAGTGTACCGATTGCCCGTTGAGCTAATTTTTGGAGTTATGTATGAAACCATATCATATTTTTCATAAATAACTCACATAAATGTTATTCGAAGTTTATTAAAGTTCAGACACCTTACTTTTAAAGGGACATTGCCACCTTAACATTAGGTTTGAGTTGAGATAGCCATTTTTATTGCTGGTCTTTGAAAATATTTATGGTAGAAGTTTGTCATCAACAATGGTCTAATACAAATGATTTTCGACTTTAAATTTGACATCTGATCTGAACGTTCTAAATCTGAAACATTTGCCTTTGCTGACTTCTGGTGATCTCAAATTAAATATACGGAAAAGTACCAAAGTCATTTCGAATGCACATGTCGAGAGATTTCCTAGGGGGGGGGGGGTCATTTTGGCCCCTCCACCAGGGCGAAGATGCCTCAGAGGCCCACCAGGGAGCAGGTTAACTTGACATCAAAGATCTCCAATTAACTTAGCACCTTAAACTCAGGTATTAATGGCTTTTCTTGTCACAAGCAACCCGCCCTTTTTTAAATTATGGTCTAGCTTAATTAGGAGCGAAAGGTACCCTCCCCCATCACCATCGCCAAACACCATCAAAAACAAATATGACAAGTGCCTCACCAACGTAGCGAGAAGAGGCAGCTCCCCATGAGCATCCTGCTCCCTTGCCTCTTATCCTATCTACTACGGTAAGCATCACCTTCCATCATCCCTCCCCCTCCCTCTGCCCGGACCCATGGTGAGTGAGTGTTACCCTGGTGAGAGTTGATCATGTGCTCTGGTTGGCTTTATAAATAGTTGTATAGAGCTCAGTTCAGTTATGCTATGACAGGAAAACATTTGTAGGCATTTCACGTGGATGAGCGCAGAAGGCAGCCGCGCTATCAATTTATTTGTCGTGAATGTGTAATACCGGTGTCTACCTATAATGCTTGAGAGAATTCGCAGACAAATCCATAGCGCAGAACACTATTGAAGAACATGCTATAAGACCAACACTGCCAACTCTCCCAAGCGCTGGACCGAGATGATCACAAACAAACAGCAGTGTTTGATCGTATAATGATCGAAACTGAAGCTCACCAGGATACTCAGGCGCCGACCCTCAATCCTTATCTGGAGCCATCTACAAGCGTCGCGCCCACAGACGGCCATGTCCACAAGCTGTCACACTATCGTTGCGCACATAAGCTCGCGGTACAATATTTCTCGTCGCCACAATACTGACATATGCGCGGCAAGACTCGGTGGAAGAGAGGTCGCGCGAGCACTGGCCCAGCCGCCCGACCGGCGACGGGGCTCGTACCTTCCGTGGCTTGGCGCGCGGCGGGCTGGCGGCTCGTGACTTTCGACTGTGGGCAGTGTTGGCGCGGGGGACGCGGGACGGGGGTTCGCGGCTGGCGACTGGCAGTGTTTTAGCATCGGGTGGTGACTAGAGTCACGGCGGGTCGGGCTCGGCGCCCGGCGGCCGGCGGGCGTCACATCGCGCCGCCGCGTCCCAGTCCAGTCTGAGTCCGTGTGGCGCACTATCACAGGCCGGCGCGCCGCTCACGGACCGCGGATGCACACCTGGCAGCGCGACACCCGAGAGCGCAGGTTACCCGCCTTCAGGGTGGTGCTCCGCGGCTTTCCGAATTGATCGTCGTCGTCGATGGTGGCCAGCCAGAAGGAGAACTTGTTGGCGAAATAGTGGCAGGTGCCGCGTGCGCCGCTGCACTCGATGAAGGGCGTGGCGCGGAAGTCCTCCAGGCAGGAGCCGGGGGAAGAGAGCGACTGGCCACCGCCCTCGGCACCGGCCGCCGTGTGCTGCGGAGCGGGTGGGCTCAGGTCATCACATGCGGTGAAGACAAATGGCTAAGAAGTTGTTATCTTTAAGGAATCATTTGTAAAGCACGTCAAGCAGGTACACATACGTGCAAATTTTAATTAACACTACGTTTTTAGCAGTGTGGCAACATGATCTTTGGTAGGTCTTGCAAAATACTGGTCCCTGAAAGTCCTGATACAGTACAAATCAGACCAACTGGACTATCCCTCACCATGGCGAATGAGTATCCGATCCAGAGGCCATCCCAGCCTCGGGGACATTCGGGAATGTTGAGTGACTGGCTGTGGATCGCCATCACATTGGAGGGCGCTTCACACACCACACATCTGAAATGGAGACAAACGGCCGCCAGTTACGAGCGAGGCAGGCAGGTATGTGTTACAATCAACGTGGAATGTAGGTAGTAACATAACTTCAGATTCGTCGTCAATATTCGATGAGCCACCGTGCGACCATCAAATTCGTCCTATATTGGAAAATAAAACTAGTTTCCGCGCAACCAAACGTCCTTTCAAGTGACTATCTAACCCCTGCCGCGACCTGGTGACCAGTCACGTGCCGAGATGACCCATCATATGACCTAGCAGCTTGCCACGTGACCTGGTGACCCGCCGTGAAACTCGGGACGCTGATAGCTGTTGATCCGGTTTCCGTCACAAACCTAGAGATATACTGCCGGATCGCCGTGTCTGCCACGGGCATCATGGGAATGGGCGCGTTGGTGGAGAGCCAGTAGGACTTGTCGTTGCGGCTGGCGTAGTTGCACACGTTGTTGAGGTCGCAGAACATGAACGGCATCGTGCTGAACCTCTTGATGCAAGAGCCGGCGAACCCTGAACGAATACAAACAAAAGAGGTTAGCCGGATAAACGACATATCATCGAGTCAGAAAACCCGGAGTGTCCGAAAATCAGTGCCTTTATATTAGTGGATGGAGTTCTATCATACAGAAACAACATCCGTTGTCAAATCGACCGAGCATCTCGTTGGGAAGCGTACCGAGGTCCTGGTGGTGAGACTTGGCGTTTCCCTCGATGTAGAGCAGCGAGTAGCCGTCCCAGAGCCGGACGTGTCCTGGCTCGCAGCGGGGCACCTGCTGCGTCTGGCTGTGTCGCACCAGCAGGATACCAGTCATGTAGTCGGGCGTGTCGGTACACTCCTGGCCCGGCTCTCCCTTCGCACCGTCCCGGCCCTGGTCACCCTGCGACAGAGAGTGACATGGTCAGTGGTTCTCCTCTCCATCAGGACCCTGGGGACCCTGTGTGAAGTGTACAGAGAGTGACACGGTCAGTGGTTCTCCTCTCCATCAGGACCCTGGGGACCCTGTGTGAAGTGTACAGAGAGTGACACGGTCAGTGGCTCTCCTCTCCATCAGGACCCTGGGGACCCTGTGTGAAGTGTGACAGAGAAGTGACACGCTCAGTGGCTATGGTCTACATCAGAACCCTGGTGACCTGTGTGAAGTGTACAGAGAAGTGACACGCTCAGTGGCTATGATCTACATCAGAACCCTGGCGACCTGTGTGAAGTGTGACAGAGGAGTGACACGGTCAGTGTTACAACGCAATGCAGTCGAAGATCGAACAGATTGCAAGCAAGATCGGCTGCGCACTAGAAGAATAGTGCGGAAACTGCGAAGTGCAAAGTATCGGTTGAGTGCCAATTGGCTGACTGCTGCTAAAGTATCAATTGAATGTTAAGCGACTGAGCAGTTGAGCACTGCCGAAGTATAACAGATGAACGTGCAGTCACGGAGCTAGTTATTCCGATGATCGATGTTGTTGATCGATGCGCGAAAAACATCACCTACACTTCCCGTATACTTTGAGTGTGGTGTAACTATGCTGTGCCCCCGTCATGACCTCTAATGTTCATTTATTAACTAGGTCTGAGATCGGTGGTATACTCACCACTGCGCCCGCGAATCCATCTAGACCCCGTTCACCCTTCTGTCCGTCGGGCCCGGGCAGACCTGGCAGGCCGTCCATACCGGGCAGACCAAGGTCGCCCTTGAGGCCGGGCAGGCCGGCTGGGCCGTCCTGCCCGGGCGGTCCGGGGATACCTTCCCGGCCGGGCAGGCCGCGCGCTCCCCTGTCGCCCTTCTCGCCAGGCAGGCCGCTGCGTGCCGCCTCGCCCTTCTGTCCGACCAGGCCGGCCGGCCCGACCGGACCGTTGGGACCGGGCAGTCCATCGGCGCCGCGTCTGCCCCGGGTACCGGGCAGACCGGGAGGCCCGGGCAGGCCCGCGTCACCCTTCTCCCCTTCGAAGCCGGGAACACCGTCTTGTCCGGGAATGCCTAGTGAAAGAAAGACACATATGTACAGTAAAGTGATGCTATTAAATACTGGATAGTGATAATGTGAGGCGCTGCGGAGACAGTCGAATCAGAAACGTTTACATCCTTAATGAGAACAGCAAAAGACCGTCTTAAAAAAGAACAAGAGAGAACAAGAGTGCTATTTACAGTTAACGTATTTACTTTCGAAATATAAAAACATCGCTAACTTCTAGAAATGAATCAGACCAGGGGATCATAGCTTTGATGACACCACAACTCATGTATAGCCTTCCACTAATGACTAAATAACCTCCGTCACATGGGGTAATCTCACCTGGCAGTCCTTCATCTCCCTTCACGCCCGGCGCGCCCGGCACTCCCGGCAGACCGCGGTCTCCCTTCAGACCGGGCAGGCCCGCCGCTCCGGGGAAGCCTGCCTGGCCTGGGCGACCGTCCTCTCCGTCCTGTCCCGGGAACCCTGGCATTCCGCTGTCTCCCTTCTCGCCCTGCAGGCCGGGCGGACCGAACGGTCCGGGCAGACCGGGCGAGCCCGAGACGCCCACTCCGCCCTTGTCTCCCTGCTCGCCGGACTCTCCGAGCGCGCCGGGGCGGCCGTTCTTGCCCGGCATGCCTGGCAGGCCCTTTTCTCCCTTGATGCCGAATCCGGCGGTGCCCTCGGGTCCGGCTGGGCCACGGTCTCCCTTCTCTCCGGGCAGACCGTCCAGGCCGGCCAGACCCTGTAGGCCGGGGAAGCCACGGTCGCCCTTGGCGCCCTCAGGTCCGGCGAAGCCCGGCGGGCCCGGGAAACCAGGCTGACCGATATCGCCAGGCAGTCCGCTGTCACCACGGTCACCCTTGGTGCCGGACGTGCCGGGCAGACCGGGCAGGCCCGAGTCGCCCTTCTGACCAGCCTGGCCGGGGAAGCCAGGCAGGCCGCTCGGGCCCGACAGGCCGGGCTCTCCTTTGTCGCCGTCCCGGCCGGGGAAGCCTGCGTCGCCCTTCTGACCCTCGGGACCGCCGCGGCCAGGCAGGCCCTGCGGTCCGGTGTCCCCCTTGGCTCCGGGGTTACCGTCCAGCCCAGGGAAACCAGGGGTGCCCAGTTGGCCTGGCTGACCCTGAGAAACACAAAAGACAGGTCAGCAGTCAGTAAACGGACGGGGCGATGGAGTACTAGTCTTTGATAGCGCATTTTTGTCAAGAGCCCACGTCACTTCACATAGAAAACTACAAGCAAACGACTGTCATGAACATCATTGCACCAATAATCAACAATTAGCGTGTTTGCTTATGGTCTAAATAATGCATTTATTTCATAAAAGAACATTGTCATAAAGTGTGTATTCATCTCTTGCATTCAGCATTGATATAAGGGCTTACCCTGTCGCCCTTCATTCCTGGGAAGCCTGGCAATCCAGCGTCTCCCTTCTGTCCTTGCTGTCCGTCAAGTGGTGGCCGTCCATCCGGTCCGCGTTCTCCCTTCAGGCCAGGCAGACCATCCTGGCCGAAGCCGGTGTTGCCCTTCTGTCCCTTGAATCCGGGCACCCCTGGCAGCCCATCGAGTCCCGGCGATCCGCGTGCTCCGGGCAGACCCTGGTCACCCTGGTCGCCCTTCTCCGAGACACTGCCGGAGTCGCCCTTCTCTCCCGGGAAGCCGGGCAGGCCGAGGTCGCCCTTCTCGCCGGGGAAGCCGCGCAAGCCGGGAGAGCCGGACTGGCCCGGTCGCCCCTCGTCGCCCTTCTGTCCAGGCAGGCCGTCCATGCCGGGGAAGCCGGGCTGTCCGCTGGGGCCCTCAGGTCCCGGCAGGCCAGAGTCGCCCTTCAGGCCGCTCAGGCCGGGCGGGCCGTCCTGACCGGAAAGGCCTGGCTGGCCGTCCAGGCCATCGCGGCCCAAGTCTCCCTTGATGCCCGGCAGACCCGGCATGCCGGAGTTACCCTTGGTGCCGGGGAAGCCGGGCAGGCCGGGGCGGCCATCTTGGCCGCGCTCTCCTGGCTCTCCTGCAGAACAAGCAGCAGCAGGCCATCAACACGCGCCGCCGGAAAACTATCCGACTGCTGCTGATCCGGTCTTATAACTGTTCACGCCTTGGATTCTCTGGTTTTCAGACCTCACAGCTCTTAAATATATCTATGAAAAACTGAAATGCATGTATGTACCAGTAGATATTAAATAAATGTTTTCTTCTTACAGCACAAACTTAATTCTGCCTTATTCTTTAAAACAATATTTCGAGCTTATATAGTACGATAAACCAGCTAATGATCGAGACATGACTGGTAAGAAGTTAACGATCAGAGCACAGCTAGGCAAGACTACTTGAAAGTCTAAGTTCCACGTGCCAGTTGGTCGTGTACCACAGCTTACCCTTGATGCCGTCGAACCCTGCCTCTCCGGCCAGTCCGGGGGGCCCATCTGGTCCCGCCGGTCCCAGGTTACCCTTCTCTCCGGGCAGACCGGGCAGGCCGTCCATTCCGGGCCGGCCTGACTCGCCCTTCATTCCGGGGAAGCCGGCCAGGCCCGTCTCGCCGGGGAAGCCGTCCTGCCCAATCAGTCCGGGCTGGCCGTCGTCTCCCTTCAGTCCGGGCAGGCCTGGCTGGCCGGGCGGGCCCGGGGTCGGCAGGCCAGCGTCTCCCTTCTCTCCAGACAGACCGTCCGCCCCCGGCCGGCCGGGGAAACCGTCGCGGCCCCGGTCACCGTCGCGGCCCAGAAGACCCGCGTCTCCCTTGCCGCCACGCATCCCAGGCAGGCCGCGAGGGCCCCGTGGTCCCGGCGGACCCACCGGGCCCGGCACGCCGTCCAGACCCGACAGACCCTGGTCGCCCTTGTCGCCCCGACCTCCGGGCTCTCCCGGCTGGCCAGCCGCGCCGGGGTCACCCTTCGGTCCGGAGGCGCCCTTAATTAGAGGCGCCGCACTGTTGATCCGACCTGGAAATGATCCACACATGGCGATGTGATGGTGAAACACGCTGCGAGACTAGCATATGGCGATGAAAAGTTACAAATATATTTGTATATTTTCCTGATTGTTTATAGTGAAAAGTCAGACAAATTTACCTGACCTTCGGTAACCGATCCTAAAAAATCGATATAATCGAATTGGAGGTACTTAAGACTTCCTTAAACCCTGCGTGTTTTCAATCGCACCGACCAAGACAGTGGTTTGGCACGATCACAAATATTTTAGGAGGTAAAGTAGCTTGAAGTGACTGGGTGACTTGACCTTAGATGACCGAGGTTCGATTTTGTTTTGGAAGTGTGGGTAATTGATGCCACAGTAGCTATGTCAAATTATTTATCGGCGCTCCACGCCACCCTTTTCTGCACTGTGATCGAACAACACCGGGCTAGGATTTAAAGTGACACCCACCAGGGTGGCGATGTTAATTGAAGTTGGTTTCCCACGCCCCAGCCTAAGGCGATCGATAACCATAAAACCGATATGGCATTGCATACTGCAACGCATTACGACATTTCAACACATGAGCTACAGCCGGCCCGGTACAACCATCCCCATCCCACAGCCGAAACTTACCGGGTTCTCCCTTCACTCCCTTCAGGCCAGGTTCTCCCTTCAGGCCAGTTGTGCCGTCGTCTCCCTGCTGGCCGAGCTCTCCTTTGATGGCCAGGCCGTCCAGGCCGTCCTGACCGGGCAGGCCGTCCAGGCCCTGCTGGCCTGTGAATCCTCTGCCTCCCTTGTCGCCTTTGGTGCCGGGCAGGCCGGGGATCCCCGGCTGGCCTCCCTGTCCGCTCTCCCCGACCCGTCCGGTGGCGCCCGGCAGGCCCGGCAGGCCGTACTCGCCCTTGTCGCCCTTGGGCCCGACCAGCAGCGCGGCAGGCACGAACGCGTCGCGCCCCTTCTCTCCCGGCAGGCCGGGCTGGCCAGAGTCGCCCGAGCGGCCCTGAGGCACAGCGTCGCGGGGCGAGGTTAGAACAGCGGCACGCAGAGGTGGGGCGCGAGGTTTGCTGTGGAGGTTCTGAAGAGCTCGTATGCAGCAATCCGCATATGCATAGTCAAATATTGAACGCAAAGTTTTTCAAAAATGTGACACCAAGCTAATGTTATTTAAAAATAAATTGCGATGCTGCGTGGTTCTTTTCGCAACTACCAGATGCGCTCCACGGAACTTTGCCTGATAACGGAAATCAGTGTAAGGTTATACGTGTCACCAAGAACGGAAGTGCTTTTTGACCCGCGTCCAGACGTCAACGAGGCAAGCAAGCGAATGACCAGCGGCTTTCGGTCGCCAGTCATCGGTCAGCACTGACCGACTGCAGCAGTGTCTCACCTCGGGTCCCGGAGCTCCGGCGGTGCCAGGCAGTCCGTCCTCTCCGGGCGGGCCGTCGCGGCCGGGTGGGCCGGTCGGACCGCGCAGGCCGGACACCCCCGGCAGGCCGTCGCGGCCCTGGTCGCCCTTCTCACCGACCGGGCACACCCGGCACTCGTCACACTGCACGGCCGAGTCGCCCTTCGATCCCGGCTGGCCCGGGATGCCGCTCGGGCCCGGCCGCCCGTTCTGGCCGCGCTCTCCGGGCTGGCCGGGCCTTCCGGGCAGGCCGGGGATGCCGTCGGTGGTGTTGCCGGGGGCGCCCGGCGGCCCCGTGTAGCCCTGCTCGCCCCTCTGGCCAGGGATGCCGTCTTGTCCCGGCCGGCCGTCCAGACCCGAGTCTCCCTGCCAAGGCCGAACGTGACGTCATACACGCCTCCACACCGTCACTCGTACTTTGGAAGCTAATGCCTTCAATGTCATTTCTGTTAAAATCCGGTGTTATCTGCAATCGTGACGCTGTGTATGTTGACGTTTCCGTCTTGAATAAAAGCGGATATTTTACCGTAATTACAATGCAATATGAAATACAAATGTTTCAAATCACTCGAAATGTAGATGCTCGATAAATCCGCCTATTTCTCTACCTACAGCCAATGACGCGAAAGCATCGAGTAGCCACATCCATGTATGTAAACATTCTGTTAGCGATAATGCAACGTCATCTCAATAAACATCTTACTTCCAACAAAGACAAAACGCTCATCATCAGTATACTTTTTTGAACTGTAGCAGGTGATAATCTCATCGCCAGCCCTATCTTATACGTACAGCGATGGAGGCGCCCTTGGCGCCGGTCAGTCCCTGCCGTCCTGGGGGGCCTCGCTGGCCCACTGGACCCGGTGGGCCCACCGGGCCCTCCCGTCCGTCCCGACCAGCCTCGCCCCTGTCGCCCTTGATGCCAGGAAGACCCTCGGGTCCAGGCAGACCTGGCAGACCAATGCCTCCCAGCGGTCCGATCGGTCCCCTCTGGCCGGGCTGGCCAGGGAAGCCATCAGTGCCTGTGGTCACCAAGGTACCGGGTCAGCTGACAAAGCTCGGAGTTAGTGTCACAAACTAATGCCACTCACAATGTGGTGACATTACACGCCGAGTAAGCTTAAGGTGAGCAGGTACATGTATGTTGTTGCCTACCGATGATATTTTCATGTCAACTATAAATGCACACTTCCGGAAATATTAAACTTGTCAAATATCCAGATTTGCGAACAACGAGAAGAGTGCATTTCGATAGCTTTTAAAAATAATACCTATTATTTGTGTCATTTGTGTCATTTGTGACAAACAGCCGTCTCTCCGTGACTTCTACCAGCGGCCTACCTTTGGGTCCCGGCTGTCCGGGGAAGCCGCGCTCTCCCTTGGCTCCCTGAGGACCTCCTGGTCCGCCGCCCGGGGCGCCCCTCGCTCCGTCCAGGCCGCGCGGACCATCCCTGCCGTCCGGGCCAGGCTCTCCCTTCGGACCAGACCGGCCTGACAGACCGTCCAGGCCGGCCTCGCCCTGGTCTCCCTTGAAGCCGATAGGTCCTGGAGGACCCGATAGACCTTGCTTTCCCTGCAGGCAGAGTCAGGCAGGTGGTGTCAGCGATTGTCTGAGATAAGGAAAAGAATAGAAACCTTGCATCGACAGCACTCGTGAGATGCTGGGAGGTGTGCTATTTTCTGGCCCCTCTCCAGTTATTTTGAATTATCTTCTGAACGAACGAGAATATCGTCACTTTACTTTTGGTTGAATCTCTCACATCGATTCCACACATGTTAACAGAGTAAAAATATGAGTCTATGACAGGTCAACCAGTAATTACGTCAGAATGACGTCATGTTTTTTAAATAATGGTCTGTGAAAAAGGTTATCAAAGATCGAGTTTTTATGATAAATCATATTTTGTGTTATCGAATGACTCAAAATAAACATGCCAATCAGCCTAATATCTCAAATTGTCAAAATGTGTGGATACTCAATTCTTATAGAAATTTAAGTATACATTTTTTGATTTTTTTACAATTTTTTTTTCAAAGATTTTTTTTGACTGATGCAAAACATGTGATTGAAATGCATTCAGTAAATATGTGTACTAAGCTTGAAGTCTATATTTTACAAATTAATGACCTATCACCTTTTTAAAGGCAACAATAGACCACTTTTCACTGTAGGTATTGCATGCAAACTAAATTTCAGCTTATGCGTATAACTTTTACTTTTTATGCAACGCACAGTGTTTAATAGTAATTTTTCGCGTTTTAGACAACAAAAACATAACTTATGTAACAATGCCTAGTTACCGTATTCTCAAATTTGACCTCGTGATATCGGATGAGCTTGACCTGATACAAGATCATTAATAGCTTAAAATGATACTTAGAGGTGTCAGAAACATTCATCATTTTAGCCACGGGATTTTCGTTTAATATAGCAATTTTGTGTGATAATGCCATCCATCAAATCTTTGGTGACACGGTCAAACGTCGATGACGTCACATGAACTATGACGTCATCGATGACCCTGAGGTTAACAAAACTGAGCTAATTCAATAAAATTATCAGGCAATATCGAATGCCGTTTGAATTCTAAGTAGAGCCCTTCATTGGACATGGTTTCAGTTCCCATTCCATTCCATCCCATTCAGCCAGATCCAAATCCGTTCCGTTCCATTTCCATTTGCTATTAGACTCCCATTTCCATCCCATTTCCACAAAATTCAGCATATTTAACTGTTTTTAGTGCTAAAAACTGATATGGTCAGTCTCATTCCAATCCACTTCCGTTCCATTTCCATGAATTCCCCAAATGTTCTCCCATTTCCATCCCATTTCCATTCCCATTGGAATTCCCATGGAAATTTCAATTCCATGAAGGGCTCTAATTCTAAGGATCGGCCCAGTAGCTCCGCAGATCACTGAGAGGCTAAAAATACCCCCTCCCCAGTAAATCGAGTTATGAAATATACTCCAGTATGGTGCGGGTAAGATCTGTGTATTACGGCAGTGCTATATTCTAAAAGTTTTCAATATCTTTTTGCAAACATGTTATTTGTCTCATGTGTTACGTAACAATACAAATACTAACAGAACACTATAAAATAGTTTATAATTGAAAAGGAGCAATACCTATATTCAATCATTTTATTTTATCAATCATTTATGAAGAATAATTTACGCGACAGGTGGAAAACTGTCTACACGGTAGCTCAGTAAGTCTGAGCTGAATTTGGTGTTACAAATTTCAAACCAACTTGAATTACACTGGATGTGTGCCTATACGCCATCAGTGGATGCAAACAACACCAAGTGAATAGAACATCTGTCCATTAATAAATAACGAAATATCGAAGAAGTTTGGAAGACAACCATATTTCACATTCACAGAAGACGGTTTATACTCTGGGCATGTGTTGCCAGCTCTGCTATATGCACTTACCCGGGGTCCGGGGAGGCCAGGCAGCCCCTTCTCGCCCTCCATACCCAGCTGACCCTGAGATCCAGGAGCTCCGTCCCGGCCCTGAGGGCCTGGCGGGCCGGACATACCCGGCTCACCCTGCGGCGACACACTGAGGTCAGGTCACAGGTCACAGGTCACAGGTCACAGGTCACAGGTCACAGGTCACAGGTCACAGGTCACAGGTCACAGGTCA
>JARBER010016796.1:0-12683 GCA_030265075.1 Balanus glandula | reverse complement strand
GGGACCCAGTCTGGAACCAAATGGGTCCAGACTGGGTCTGGAGACCGGTTCCTTGGTTCCATGTTTTGCCACCTCTACTGGCGACCCGTCTCTGCCTGCAGCTCTCGAAACTGTAGCCGTGCTGCCTTCCACTGCGGGCGCCGTGCTGACTGCTGACAGCTGACTGCTGGGGCTGCACCCGTCCGCGTGGTCTGTGGAGGCTGCCCCGGCCCGCCTGGTCTGTGGAGGCTGCACCGTGCACCTGACGCGGCGGCGCTGAGGTTGTAACCGTGCTGCAGGACCGGTCTCGGACGCCGTCCGCCGCCGGTGCCGCACAGCTGCCCACGCCGCCTGCACACCGGCCCGGCCGGCTGGTCGTGTCCGCCCACACCCAGTCCGTAGTACGCGGCCCACCTGCGCTGTAGTACGCTGGCCACGGCACGCCTACGCCGAGCACGCCCACCTCGGACCGCGTCTCTGGCCGTGCCCGGTGGACATATAAGTACAGCTACAACCCTGTGCTGGAAACAGAGGGACTCATAAGGTGACAGTCCTCTTCACGGCACCTTGTCGCCTAGCAGCATAATTTAACATGAGAGACCATGGGAAGTCGCTGATTCATGCTTAATAGCGTTCACCGCGTTCCCCATAGGTTCCGATGTTAGTTCTGCCGCTAGGCGATGACGCGAGTGCAGTGGACGGCCACCTTTGCGGACCCTTCACGCTCGCATAATGATGTTCGTGGTAGGCGTACATGATGACGTCCATCGATGCCATTGTGTCGCCGGCCGGAGGCAGGACGGGTGAAGGGACCGCGTCGCCGCGCTGCAAAAACGGCCCGCAGTCGGCGGCGGCGCGATGTTATCGGGCCGGCGGCGCTCGACTGGTTTGACCGCTCCGCGCGCTCGGCGCCGCTAAAAATGCGCTGCGCCGCGGCGCTGCCGGCGTGCACGGTTCAAACGCGGCGCGGTAAACAGCGCAGCAGGCGGCGACCAATCAGCGGGCGGCTGGCGCAGGCGGCTTCAAACCGAGCTGAGCCCGGGCCACTGCAGCGCCGAGCAGGGCGGAGACGACCGGGCGCGGGCATCGTACGTACACAAGGCCACCGCTGCCGATCGCAGGCCGTCGCCCCGCCCCGCCGCGCTATCGGCCGTCCGGTCCGACGCTACGGCACGGCGGAGTCAGGCTGTAGCAGGGACTCAGCGGCGTGCAGGCAGGCAGGCGACGCACGACTAATTATTTCCTGCGGAAGCTCACTGGACCGCTTGGGGTCGGGTCAGGATAGCGAGGGTTTGAAATGGAATAAAGGGTTTGAAACGGTCAATTCATTGAAATGTGATTGCATATAGCTAGCCATAACATAACTGAAAGGCGAGTAGGCACTGAATGACCTTAGCCGTCGGTACGCCCCAGCCATCGTTATTGAGAAGCGAGCAAGGATGCTAGAAAAAAAACACATCACGCACTGGTCCGTTAACGTCATCCAGCTCCTGTGCAATATGCATTCAAACTGGCCGCCCTCCTTGAGGACTCCGCCTCCGCCTCCGCCTCGCAGTTCACACTCATGGCCCCGAGCCGGGGGAGCTTCGCAGAGTAATCCGCTCATGGAGCGTGACTGGCCGCCCATTACGCTGGCTGCATCAGGTGGCCGGGCGTGCACTGCACAGTGCATGGTGCACGGTGCACTGGGTACGTACAGGGTCAGACGCCGTGGAGCTGCAGAATTCAGCCCACAGGCCCGGTGCACGGACTGGGGCCGCCGTGGAGCTGCAGTATTATGTCCGATGCCCGGTGCTGCTGTGCCCTAAGCCCGACTCTATCCTGTCCCGATATTGTGGCAATAGGTCCGGCGTGATGCCCGAAATGCCGTCGTTTTGCGCTCTGGCTGTCAACCGGTGGAGCGCTAATCAGATCAGTGCTTGTGAAAGCGGATAATCGAAAAACCGTTGACCTCTGTTGGAAATGGCTGAGGAAGCAGGTTGCTGGGCTACGTGCGTAGTATGTGTACAATCTGGACGTTAGTCCTGTGGAGGGGGTTTCGGATGGGTTTTTAGGACATTCTTTTCATACACAAGGAAGCCATTGTTCACAATGTAGGTCGGAATGCGAGGGGAGCGGTGCCCGTTCCAGGGAGGGCACTGTCCGCCCCCAGTGGAAGACGAGAAGCACCTACGGAAACCGTCGGGAAACTTTGCCATACACGAATGCCTCTATGCAGTCCCATCTGAGGAATTTGTTGATTGCTGCCCACAAAGGAACTGACACAAAAAATATTCATGTTTCGATGTTAATATCCTGTAAGGAATAAGTTAGAAATAATAGTTTCAAAGTAGTTTTGATGTCCATTTTTGTCCCACATGCTGGTTGGTATATGTAATGTTTCCAGCTACTGCCGCTCCTTAGTCTCGTTACGCTCGGATTCGGTATGGATTCCTCACGCTCCTCCCGTCCTCACGCTCCTCCCGTTCCTCTCATCCTCCCGTCCTCACGTTCCTTCCGTCCTCACGCTCCTCTCGTCCTTAAGCTCCTCCCTTCATCATGCTCCTCGTCTTCCCGATCCTTCCGTCCTCACGCTCGTCTCGTCCTCGTCCTCCCGTTCCTCTCGTCCTCCCGCACCTTTCGTCCTTGCGCTCCTCTCGTCTTTGCGCTCCTCTCGTCTTCCCGCTCCTCTCGTCCTCAGTCCTCACGCTCGTTTCGTCCTCGTCCTTGCGCTCCTCTCATCCCCGGCCGCCGGCGCCGTGTGAAGCGGCAGCGGCAGGCTTTGAGCTCGGACGGACGTCGTAAACGGACGTAATCGGCAGACCATTGGGTCGGGCTGGTTATTCCTGGCCCTACCGCATCGTGTGGGAAAGTGGCAATCCAACCGCAGAAGCCGCCGCTAAATGCCGCGCTGTTTAGATGGTCGAACTATATTGCCAGCGGGAGATGGAAGCGATGCGGGCGGCGGGATCAGTGACATAAGTAAGCCTGCTGGATGAAATTCGCCCTACCGGGAAGACGCAACACGATACTAAAGGGTAACATATTGTTGATTTTGCTGTCTCTCTATTCAATCTAGTTAACCTCAAGAGCAGGCACGTAGTCAGGATTTCGGCCAGCACCCGCCGCCCGACCCTTGGCTACGGGCCTGTTCATGAGTCAAGACCAGATGCACTATTTCGGCCTTGGTTTTGAAATTCGGCCGCCGCCTTCGGGGCCGCCATCGCCTCGGCGCATTTCTATGCAGAGTCGAATTGGCGCCCGCACATCGTAAACTGCCGGTCCCCAAGCGCTAACAGCTGCCATGACTAGTCCGTTCAGGGAGCGGGTCGAAGCCCTCTGCTGTCTCGTCTGATTCTTTATCGCGATAGTGCCATCATCTGGTCGGCTCCGGGCGGTATGACGACGAATGCCGCCGCCCGGATGCCCTGCCTGCCCGCTCGCCATAAAGTCGTGATGTCGGCGCCTGGTATGCGGGCCTCCTGTGGGGCCGGGACCGGCGCTGTGCCGCCGAGGGCCGGGACCAGGCCGGGACCAGGCAGGACCGGGCCGGACCGGGACCGCGCGGACCGCTGGACCCCCCGCCGCGGCCCGGCGGTCGCCGCGTCCGATATGACGGCCGCTTCATTTTGTCACCACCGCCGCGTATGCTTGTGACGCTTTATGGGGCTATTGTTTGAGTAGCGGCCGGTGGCGGCGGAGGGCCGACCCAGCGACGCGTGTCGGGCCGGTGAGGAGACGACCCGCGCTCACACAGCCCGGACGCTGACGGGGCTGGCCGGCCGGCGACCGAACCTGCCACGGCTTTTTCGGCGGCCCGGCCCGGCGCGGCGCGGCTCGGCTGTTCGGTTCGGTGGTACGGTTCGGTGGTACGGCTCGGTGGTACGGCTCGGTGGCGCGGCTCGGCGAGGGTTGGAGGCTTGGCTGGCGGTCTGGATCGACGGCTCGGCGGCCGCTGGCAGCCGGGCACCACGTGACCGACCGGACGCGGTTTGCCGGCCAGTCGGCCAACACCACGTGACCGGCTGGACGCGGCGTTATCGGCGCTCCGCGACGGCCGGATGCGGCGGTTGTGGCGCTCGCGGCGCCGGCAGCGGTGGCGCCCCCTGGCCCGCCCGCCCCCTGCCGGGCGCGGGTCAACCGTCGTGTGTGCACTATACAAACTTGGCGAGCGGAGGGCGTTCAGGCCAGCTGACGCTGCCCTAACTATGATGTCATATGATGTCATATCGTCAGGATAAGCTGGCGCGGAGGCAGGCAGTTGCAAGGTTGTAGATACCGGCTGCGATAAGCCACACGAAAGCTAGCCGACTTGGCGTCTTGATGACGCTTAGAAGGCACTCGTGTTAGCGGGCTGAGGTGTCGACTTTGAAATGACGGCGGTGGGAGCATGTGAAGGTGACTGGTAACCGGCAGGACTCTGGAGTTTTGGCCGTCTCGTGTGGCTCCCAGTCTAGTGTGCGACCATTATACCATGCAAAGAAAGAAACACAGATAACAATCGTCTGCAAATCGTTACATACGTTGTTCTTCCTTTGTGGGTGGCGCTTTTCATGTAGTTATTTTATTTATTTTTTCCATCGTCAACAGATAAATATCCCCTCATAGGCAAGTCTTACCACGGACATAGTCAGCGGACATGGACGACCAGCGGAGCCGAACCTTGGCTCAAAAGTTGGAATGTAGTCTAGGGCCTAACATATCGGCTGCCAGCTTCACAGCTGTCCAAATTCCAGTGTGACATGAACATGAAACAATTTCGGTACCGCCCCCCCCCCCCCTTCCCTCGCAATAAGTTCGGGCCTCATGACAGTTTGTCGGCGCCGTTGTCGATCCGCGTGGTAACTAATGTTCCTGACGTTCGTTAGTGGCATTCACCAGTCAGTTTCGCATCCCCCCACCCCAACCCTCCCCTCTGCTATTGCCAAATGGTCAGCTTTTCCGGGTTTGCGCGGTCCGCGGTCCCCTCCTGTGCCTGATCCAATGCCCCTCCTGTTGCTGCGCCTATTCAGACCGGCTGGCCGCCGTCCTGCGGCCTGAGCTGTTTTCCACCTACCGGGTGGATAAGACCTGGAGATCTAAAGACTCCAGAGATCTCCTCTGTTCCACTTCCTCATACATGCCTCCATCATTGAAAGGTGACCTGCGGTCTGTTTGTCGCCTGGGTCGGGTCGACGTGGGGTGCCCTCCCTCGCCTTGACCGTCCCCAGGCGAACCCCTTCGCCCTGTTTAGACCAGGTGGCCAGCCAGCCAGACTGCCATCAGTTCCACATCTGCCGCGTCCGGTCCGCTTCTTACGCCTATTCACGGATCGGGGTCAATCTTGGGGCGAGCTGTTTTGCATCCTCGGGCTGGAATGGAACACGATTGTCCGTTCTTTGGAGATGTTCCTGCCTGGCTGAACAGTCTTTGAATCCAGGTGATGTTTGTCGCTCTGGCCAGGTAGGGCCGTCGGTCCCCTTCCTCTGCTGTAATGGGACCTCCCCCTGCTCCCCTGCTCCCCTCCTTGACCCCATGCGCTCCCGCTGACCCTGTTTTGGGTGGGGTGGTCAGCGGTGCTGTCCAGGTAGACAATACCCCGAACGGGAGATCCGACAGTACGCTCCCACGGCCCCATTTAGACCAGGGGGGTCGGCCGGGGGTCGGCCGGGGGTCGGCCGGGGGTCGCTCTGGCCGCGGGCTGCTGGGTGCCGCTGCGCAGTTCCGGATCCAGGGGCGGCTGACCCCGTTGCGAACCGTGTGAGCGGTAAACATGTCCGCAAGCGGCATCACCGCTAGGTAGGGAGTCGGCGAGGTGCCCCCGCTATCGCCCCCTGCTCGTACCTGCTGATTACGGCTCGCCGCGAACGGTGGAATACCGTTCGGTCGGACAGAAACAGGGGGAGGCACCGCTACTCCAGCTCTGTTCCTATTTACGGCTGTTGTGAGAAGGCACTGAAGCTGCCTACTGCGCTCAACACAGGTCGGCTCAGCGCCTGTGTTGCGTTGGTTAGCCGAATATAAAACCGACGCATCCTTTGCTGACGTGATGTCTCTGCTGCGTTGTCCTCCTGAGGCGCTGTTTATTGGTGTTGTAGTGGGTGGCTGACCCGGCTCGAGCGAGCCTGCTGGCCGGCGGCGGCGGCGGCTGCTGGGTGCCGTGTGCGGTACCGGGCCTCGTGGCCGCCGCTCTCCGCTGTTTACACTGGCGGTGACCCCGGCACGGTGACGGCTCCAGACGCTCGTGTACCGACGGAGCTGCGGCGCCGGCGGTCAAGGTCCGATCGGGTGTGGACACAGGACAGCCACATGGTTTGGATAGTGGCAACTTGCCAGCCAGAACATCATTGCCAACGTGTACAACATTTCGTGGAAGATTTGCTGGTGTGATTGGCAATAATTTGTCAAAAAATATTTTTCACACATAAGATATCAGCCGGTATTATGCCACAGTGATAAACGTTGTTGGTAGAATATAAACAACGGACGGCCGAAACGGTTGTCTGTTGTTGGCAGTTGGGACTTGGGATAGCGTCGGGTACCTTATCTCGTGCCAAGTGTTTATTTTACTTTGTAGTTTGTACCGAAGACGCCGACTTCTGCATGTAATACGCATGTTTTTCTCGGTCCATTTAGGAGGGCGGACAATTCAAAAGCTCAGCTGAGTTTGACGGCGGCCGGTTCGTCTTTTGGAGGCTATCTGGCCTCAGCTCTGGTGAGCGCGCTTTAGGATGGGCTGAGTGCTTGATATCTCAATATGACATGAACATGCCGTGTAGATACGGCTGATATCGTGTGCTACTTTTCTTCCGCAGGAGGCAGAGGTCGCTGCTAGTAAGCCAATGCTAAACGGGAAAGCGTATGGGGTTGCCTAGTCGGCCCATTCGGTATTGTCCCATTATTAGTGAATGATAATATCACATCGCAATCTGGACCTTTTTCGAATAGTTTTGTCCCTTGTTGGTATCAGATTCCAATTCAAAGCTACCTTAGTAACTGTTAGGTAGGTACTTGCCGGTTTGTTAGGTAGACTAGGTACTTGCAAGTTTCAAGTTTCTACAAAGGAGATTGTGAAATATTTCCTTTGAAAGGTGTGCGTGGAGCTGAAGTCGTCTGCTGGGTGACCCACATTTCGAGCACGTGCTTACTACGGGGTCAGCCTCCGACCCGGCCCCGTGCCGAGGGTACGGACGGGCAGACAGACGTGACGGGACATTGAGGAGCAGGGACTCGGTGAAGCCGGCACTGCATTGCGTGACACGAAATATAGGCCAGCTGTGGCAGCAGCGCAGCCTGGCACCGTGTCCACCGTCCCACCTGGTCACACCAAGGCCAGACGTTCACTCGCACATCGCTAGAGCTGAATGTAATGACATTCACTCTTTCGGGTCTAACACGAAACGGACGGATTCTGGCCCGGAAAGCGGCAGGACAACGCTGGCTCCAGCTGAAAGCTAAACAACTGTGTCAATGTCATACGAAGACGGATCCCGATCGGTGGTTAGCTAAAGGCTGGGGGAGGGGCCCCAGATCACAATTATAAAAACGCGGATTTCGCTGGCTTTTGCATTTATAACTGATTGAACAAAAATTGTCCTGAGTAAAAGCTGGTGAATATTTTCCTATATCAGGGAATTTGTCATTTTAATGCCAATTTTAGGCGGTTGAGGGCATAACCCGCCCCCTGGATCTGCAGCTGATCGCATCCTCTATATTTCCACCCTGATCCCGTCACACGATGATATAATTCGCGTAAGACCAGTCGGGATGGACCTATTTTGACAGTTCCGAGTGGCTGCTGCGTCGCCTCCCGGCTCTCAGCACTGTCGTCTGCTGTATCCCGGGGCAGCTGTCTCCACCAAGGGCGCCGTCCTCGGACGCAATCACGGTCTCATTAGCGGCTGGTACTACTGCGTGTCGCCGTCTGACGACTGTCCGATCATCTGAGAGCGCCAGGTGCCGATACCGGGCCGGAAACAGAGCCGCCGTCACTCCGAGACTGGGTCACGCCGAGGACGGCATGTTGGCGCCAAAACAGCACGGGATCACCAGGTGGGGCGAGCAGCACCCCGCCCCACCCCGCCCCACTTCACCAGAACCACCTCACACCACACAGCCCCCACTTCACCACCAGGTGATGAGCGGGTATGGAGTGCATAGAAGTGTTGCCATTTGCCACTGAGGACGCCATGAGTGCAGTTTTCGCCGTATCCTCAAACGATCTGACCAATGTGTCCAATGAGCATGTCAATTGTTATAGAACGGTGGTCTCTTCTGAGAGTCTCCGGTCCTGGTCTCTTCCCTGCGGCGGACCCGTGGCCGTCTGTCTGGGCTGCCGTCCACTGCCTGTACCGTCTGGTCTGCCCACTGTAGAGTGCCCTGGTCTGCACAGACGGGGTGTCGGCGACCCCGGGCGTCACAGTCGGCGGCGCACCGCTCCCCTCCGGCGGGTTCCGAGCTGTCCCGGCCGCCGGCACCGCCTGCACCAGTGTCAGTAACCCCGGATAGTGTCGGCACCGCCGCTTTATCCCCCACCCCTTCCCCTCCCGGGGGCAATCAACATGGGCAGCTCTGGAGCTCCGAAGCGCCGATCTAGGCGGGATAGTCCGTGTGCCGGCAATGGTGCGGGCGCCGACCCGCCGACGCGCCAGACCGGCCAGACACCCGGACCCCGGTGTCATCGATTATCGACCTCGACGACCCCTCGGTCGCCGCCGACGGGCGTTCAAAGTTGGCGCGGGCGGCACAGGCCCCGCCCCGGCCCGGCGGCGGCCAATGGGCGGCGGCGGCGCGCGGCCGGCCTCCCGCCGAACAGCTGATCGGCGCGGCGGCCGGCAGTCGGGCGCGTGTCGGAACCGAGGCGGTACAGGGGCGGAGCGCGGACCACGGCGGAGAGAGAGAGCGAGCCTGCTGACGGCGCGGCGGAGCGCGAGGGCCGGCATGGAGTGGCTCGACGTGGTCATGAGCCCCAACACTGGCTGTGAGAGGTGTATCGGGTGAGTACCGGCACGGGGGCAGCGCTGGGACGGCGGCGAGTCGGGGCTGACGTGGGACTTATCGTGGCATCACGGGGTGGCCCGGAAGCTCGGCCAGGCTCAACAGGAAGTAGCAGTGCTCAGATGCGGCGTGGGATGTGTTGATTCGTTCTTGGTTAGCGTATTTTTCGCGGAGTATGCACCAGTCTCAATCGAATTGTGGCCAGTGTCTAATGAATTCGATTTGAGCAGATTTCTTAAACTTTATTGCTTCTTGCTTATTGCTTATGCAATTAAGTGGGATGATGGGAACCCAAATGCAGTAAGCGAACATCATTCTGGATTCCTTTTAGAATACTTGTTGCTATCTTATCAGCTGACTCAGCTCGTTGCTGAAATTTGGCGCCAAATCCGGGAAGCGCCAAACCAAAGTGCTAATTAAAATGCCGGCAATCCATTTGGAATGGAACCGAGCACCAGCAGGCGGGATGCAGACAGCATTTTATAATGTTTCGATTCCCAGTTTCCTGAAAAAGGTCACAAACGTTCTGTGCTGTGGCCGGTAATCGGTCTGTAATTGCAACTTTTGCACACGCCCTGACTCCGTGTCTCCCCGAACTCGTCAGTGGTACCAGTAAGCTAATTAACTGACTGCTGCTGCTTACGACTTCCCTTGTCTGTTGCTAGATTGCAAATATATTGTCATTAGTCGGGTACCTATAGTATTAAAGATGAAAGGCAGACTCGATAGCTTGATACAGAAAATATCATAATTTTGCCCTTTTTGAGACATCTTCAAGAATGGTGACTGAACCATGCTCGCGTCGGACATCCATTTCGTCTTGCCAAACGAACTCCTGTCTGTGCTTGCGATTTGTTACATCTGAACTGTCACCGTTATCCGACTAGCCTGACGGCTGACCGACTGGTCCAATTTACATAATGTGGAAACTGACCACATACAGATTGCGTTAATTTGTCAGATTCTGTCTTGGCCGGTGCTCCTCCCTGATTTTGGCGGGCGATTCTCGGGCCATGGGGTGTGTACACTGGCGGCGGTGCGCTGCGCCCCGATCTGGCGGCGCGATAACGCGGTCACATCTGTCGCGACCCCGCGCCACCGCCGCTATCACGGCCGATCAGCTGACGGCCGCTGACGGTCGGCAGCTCCGCCCGGCACAGATTGGCCGGCCGGTCCTCCTCCCCCGTCACCGACCTCGCCAGGCCCAGCAGTCAGCAGCGCTATCGTCCGCCCGCCGCCTGCCGCGGGCGCCGGCGGCACGCACACACAGCGTTGCGCGCGCCCGCGCACTTTCGCCCTCGTCCGTGGTGGGAGCAGCCGGCGGCAAGGGCAGGCGGCGGGGCGGCGTGGCGCGGCGTGGCAGCTGCCGCCGGCTGTCGGTCGATCGGCCTCCCCTGCCCGGCTGCGGTCTGTCTGTCTGTCGGTCCCTCAGCCCCGAGCCCGGCCCCGGCCCCTGCCGCCTGGCGCCCGTCCCGCCAGCCAGCCCCTCTGCCCCGATATAGAGCAGCCGCACTCTGCGAAACTGGGCCGGTCCGCTCCCCTCCCCGCCCCCTCCACTCCATCCCTCCCCGCCACTTGTTTGTTACGCATCATCGGGCCGAAAGAAAGTGCGTGGAGAGAATTGAACAAATTACGCCGCGGGACCGGCGGCGGTGTCGGCGACGGCATCTGTTGTGCGTGCGACCCAGGCCCCAGCCACTCCAGTCGCCGCCCTCAGAACCATCCCGTCCGGTCAGCCCTTTGAAACAAATGCAGTAAGTGGCTAGGTGGTGTCCAGCCTACCATCGAAACGACTTCCGCTCGACATGTGAGTGATGAACTAAACAAGTCACGCGGTCGTGCTTGGGTGGCCGGGCGCGTAATTGCTGACGTAAATAGTAATCTTCCAGTGGTTAGGCTGTTTTATGTAGATTGGCTGTGTGATGGCTGTGTTTCGCCGGGCTGAAAATCGAGAGGATGGCCGACCGCAGCGGTCGGCCGGCCTGGGAACCACGGCGACGGCCCTGGGGTCCCGAGACGCGACCTTAACACAGATCCGAGCCGCCGAGCCGAGCTCTGCCCCTTTGTGCGAGCCAGCCCCGCGGACGATCCGAGATGTGGGGCGCCGAGCAGGTGGTCCTTGCTCAACACATGAGGTGACAGAAGTGAAGAGCGGCTTCTAGGCTGACAATGATCACACTCTGCTAATGCTGTGTTCAGCTCACACATTCCATCAGAACTCAGCCGGCGACGATGGGAGGAGAGTGCGGGTCGCCGTCCATTGGGGAGCGGCGCCCGGTGTTTCATCTCGGCATCGATCACCATTTCCGCGGCGCCGGCCGGGGCGGCCATCAATCGCCGGCCACCGTGTCCTTTGCGACCCTTTCGAGCAGGCGACTTTCCCCGCCCCGCCGCCGGAACAGGCAGCACCATGGGCCGGCCAGGGCCGCGGAATCGGCGGGAACCGCGGGACACGCGGGACGGCGGGATGCGCGGGTCGCGCGGGACGGCGGGTCGCGCGGGGCGTGAGGGTCGGCTCGATCCGTGCGGCCGCGGTGTCCCTGTCGCGGTCAGCTTTCTCCGATCCATCGCGGCCGGAATGCCGGCTCGTCGGCCGTATAGCAGATCACTGGCAGGCGCCACCCGCCTGTGGTAGGCGCTGGCCGCACGCTCGACATGCCGCCTTCTGACCGCGTGCCGCTCCGTGTAGCCGCGGTGTGACGGTGTGACGTCTGGTACACCCGGCGGTGTGACGGTGTGACGTCTGGTACACCCGGCGGTGTGACGGTGTGACGTCTGGTACACCCGGCGATGTGACGGTGTGACGTCTGGTACACCCGGCGATGTGACGGTGTGACGTCTGGTACACCCGGCGGTGTGACCGTGTGAGGCCCGGTACACCCGGCGGTGTGACGGTGTGACGTCTGGTACACCCGGCGGTGTGACCGTGTGAGCCCGGTACACCCGCCTTGTCGCCGCACCGCCCGACGAGTGACGACGCCACCCGCTCCAGCGCACCGGCTCCGTAAACATGCTCCCCCACCAGCCGGCAAAAACGACGCCGGTGTCGCGGATCCCCGTCGGCGCTATATTTAGGAGCGTGTCGCCGGCGATGTCGGGCTCGTCGGCAGCCGGCTCGTGTGTCGTGGCCTCCTCTCCCTGCCCCGTCGGCCGGTGTCGCCCCCCGCTGCGTCCGAGACGACCCGCTGACTCACAGACCAACGGCAGACATTCCTTCCAGCTGACGGCCGCCTGTGGTTGTCCCCCTCCAGCTGACGGTCCATGTGTGGTTATCGCCGGAAGCCCCTGTGCAGGACCGAAGCCTGTGCTGCTGTCGTTCCAGATTTAAACCTTCGTATAGGTAGCGGCCAAGATGGAATTCTACCATAATCTACGTCCAGACTCCAGACTTCCAGACTCGGGAGCAACCAGCCGCTCTTGGCGATGTGCTTACGTCTTGAACGTGCTCATGGCGTTTAACCCGGCATTAAACCTCTGCTGGTCCGCACCGCGCCATAGCCATTAAATCTCTGCACTTGTTGAGCAGCTGCGTATCTGCTGCAAGATGGTAGAACTGTCTCCCGGGCATGATAACGCGGACGTTGCTCCATGCATGGCTCATTGGCACGTGTGCTGCCTGCTCGATAAGCGTCAGCTGTCTGCCGGCGGGCTGCACTGAGCACAGGACAGGGCACGTGCTGCTGCTAGCCGGCTGAGGTCTGAGACACCATGTGTCTCAGAGTTGGAGGTCGGCACGCGGCCGTCGGTGC
>JARBER010016684.1:0-19894 GCA_030265075.1 Balanus glandula | reverse complement strand
GAAAAACAAATGTCATATTCGTGTTCAGTATCATTTACTCCATATTTTTGCAACATTTCAGATACATTGGACAACTTCAATAAAGGTGGCAATGTCCCTTTAACTAAGATGTACTTCATGCTTACCATAACTCAACGTTTTTATTATTCTGAAAAGTAAAACTTATGTCATTCTATGGCGTGATTGTATCTCAAATAGCTCTTTAACATTACGTCGTCAGCTGAGTGCCACTTAATTTTGATGACGTGAAACTTAAGTTGCGTATTAATATATATTGTATTTAATTAAACTAATGTCAACTGTATACCTAAATACATATAAACATATGCCAATACTCAGTTTTACTTAAGACAACAGCAGACATAACCGACGCAGCGCTTCCGGGGTGATTAAAAGCTAATTTAAATAAGCTTGTTGCCGCCCGTGACGTCGTTATAAGCAAAAGTAAACAAATACATCCTTGACAACCTGGAGCCGCCACCTGTGAAGCCTGTGAAGGGGACGGGCGACCGAATGTCGCCCGTCTAAATTAACCGTCGCGTCGACGGGTTCGAGCCGACTTAGAATCGACGGGTGGGGGGATGATATCCGCCCCAATCCCTCCCCCGAGACCTCAAAAACTACGTGACGTAGTGAGAAGCAGAAAACTGTGTTAGATAGGCGGTGACGGGTACCGGTTACTAGAGAAATTACTGAGGTGTTTTTTAGGTCAATATTGAGGTCACGAGATGTCACATTTTCCAGTTTAAGGACATTGCTTCAAACATTCCCCTGATATCTTGGGAACTATTATAGCTAGAAACAAACGCGAAACAAAATGTTTTTTTTGCCAAATGTTTTTTTTAAATAATACCTTGTGAACTAATAATAACTAATACTAAAAATTTGATATGTTACAGAGCCATTGCACCTGACTCGGAATCTGAAGATAGTTTTTCGAAATTTTCTCCTAGTCCAATATCATCGTTCAAAGTTGGATTTGATGTCATCAAATACCTACGTCTAAAAATGCGCCACCACTGCGACCTAAAATCGTGATTCCGGCGTTGTACAACAACAGTTAACATCGAGATTATTGGATTAAGCTTGTTGTCAAAATTTTGTACTGTTAAAAAAACGTTCCATGCCTTAAAAAACTGATTTCAATAAATAATATGGAGAAATATCCTAAGTGCTTTTAAGGTTTACTTCAGTATTCTAGAGAAACTACTAAAGGAGCATTATTTGTTCTTGTTATCTGTTGACATAGTTTTTCCTTTACCGTGGCGCGTTCTACCATACCTATCTTGTTTATTTTTCCAGAGCCAGCTGTGTATAAGGAATACGAAAATGGCTCTACGGCTCCGAATATGCTTCTTTTAATACAAACCAAATAATTATATTTCTTAGGTATTACAAAATGGAATATCTTTGAGTCAATTAAATATGGGCAATATCTAAACCAAATTATAAAGCAACATATCGTATTCTTCTATCTGTTTTTGACTGACATAGGCTCTGAGTGTAAGAACCTTACGTAATTTTTGCAAACCAATTTTTTTTACCGGAAACGAACAAATAGAAGACAGTGGTGTTCTTTCATTTTGACCTTTTTAGGTCCACTTTATAATTGGATCTGAGGAGTAGGTATCTCATGCTGCATATTAGGAATTAGGAAACGTATTGTTGAGACAAACTCATTGCTGTCTGGTTTGTTTCTCTTTCTTCATTATGTCGAGAGTTATTGCAAAAAGTGATTAAGTGAACTTTTTAGTATGTGGGGTCACGTGGCCTGGTCTGGTGACCTGACCTGAGATGACTCCTGTCTATTTTTTACGAAGTGTGCGACGCGTAATTGATACCCTAACAGCTTTGTCAAAAAACGACGTTGCTGCGCGCTGCCGTTTTTTTCGCTACGATTGGAAAACCGCCCGGGGTCTAAATGACTCCAAAATGACTCCACCAGGGTGAGGGTTAAAAACTTAAATATCTGTATCTACTATCAACCACAGCACCCAAGGTTATCCACTCGCTAGACACCAGTCATATCTTATTTGCCGATTTTCTAAGACTTGTGTCCGTAGTTACTAGCTATAGGCTTTGGATGTCAAATGCAAATGTTCCCAAATCAAATTATCGCTATCATTTTATAGAGCTAGGAATTTCCTACCAAATGTAGCAATCGTAAACCACAGTATAATCATCAAACATTGATTATGTGCTCATATTGATGTATTTTCCATTCTAATGAGGTACAAATATTAAGCGTAAGTTGCGTTTAGCTAAACAATATTTTAACGAGCAGGACACGTCATTGAAATAGACACACAACTAATCTCAGTTTCATATTTCCTCACCCGCACATACCCACAACAAATATCTTGAAAATAGCGCGAACGTTGATTGCATAGATCTACAGACGGTGCGCGCTTCGTGCCGCGCATCATTGCATAGCTCCTAATAAGTGATAGGTGCACTTAAAACTAGAATGATTCGCTTTATGAATATTATGGCCTTGGGGTCTTCCACCAAAATGAACTGCCTTTTTCCCACGACAGATTTGCTATATGGGTATATTGCAAGCATGCTGCAAAAATTTAACCAGGGAGGTTCACCTATGGGGGGGGGGGGGGGGAACTAGGTGATTATTACGCAATACCCTTGTATTCATTATTAGAAATCAGTCTAGTTATCAGTGTGAAATAAATAAATGAAAGGCTAACCAGGCGTATGCTTACTGACGTTTCTCCCCTATGTCTAGAGGCTAGGGCATGCCTGGGACGTTTATCATGATTCGTTTATTCGTGTCATGCTTAAACAAGTCATAAAGACCAATCATGAATTGTAATTGTTATCATAGGCTCACCTAAGACGCAAATAACAAAAATAATAATTTATTGCATGCATAATAATTAGCTAACAAGTGCTTCCAACTTTGTCACTATGGAAGTGGTGAAAAAAGGCATATACCTACACCAGGCGATTGGTAAAGAGGCATTTTCGTATTCCTCATACACAGCTGGCGCCTGGCCCTTGACAAGTTAACAAGATTTGGTAGCACAGGCCATGGTAAAATAAAATCTGCCACGAAAAAAAAGGCTCCCAAGCTGGTAATTCCTTTAGAACACTGAAGTAGCCTTGTAGAACACTTCAGGGTATTTAAGTGAATTATTGATTGAAATCAGGTTTATTAAGGCATGGTGTGTTTTTTGACATTACAAATTTTTACAAAAGCTTAATATAACATAAGCAATGTTCACAATTGCTGAACAACGCTGCAATTACGTATTTGATGTCATCAAAACTAACTTTGAACGATAATATTAGAGGACTGGGCGCGAATTTAAAAAAACGGACTGCATATTCAGATTCAGGTACGATTGCCCTGTAACATCAAAATTGACAATAAAGTAACAGAGAGAAAATGCAATAAGTAATGCATTTTCGGTTATGCTTCCCTAGGAATAGCGCGTGGCGATGCCAATGCAATCTTTTTTCTGAAAAGGATATTATTATTACAATATTGTGACAATAATTTGTGACCTTGTGTCTTCAACAGAAAATACTGGCTTAGCTTAACACCGGCGACGATAAAAGCACTTAAAAATATCTATTAAATTTGATCAAAACCAAGTTACTTTAACAATAGGCGTGTTCTCCCTATATACACAATGTCTATGTGTGAGAGGGCACAAGTGCTGTCGCTGTTTTTTTCACTCTGAAATCATTTCCTGAGACAATACGTGATCCTAACATATCTTAGGAATCATCCAAGTAATTATTTGTTTAGGAATCCCGTGATTTTTAATTTATCCTCGAGTTGTAAACAGTCCGTTACTAAAAAATGTATGATGTCTCTTCCGCAGTCAGTTGTCAAAAATTAGGGGGAAATTATGTTTTGAATGTCTTTTAATGAAGGCCAACAAACGAAATACCAGTCATTTATTTGTATCCACTATTTTGTATACATACATTTATATTTGTTCTACAATTGTTTAATATATCTTAATTCTGTTGATTTAAGTAAAAATATGTGAGAATGTTACAGATAATTGTCATTGTGATTTGTGACTGTTCCGTAGCGTAAGTAATTAGCAACACAATCTCAATAAACACAGTTATGACGTCGCTCTGTTCAGTGTTCATCTACCCGCAACAGTCAACATTACCGGCTAGGCACCACCCACTCTAACCCTGACCGGAGCTACCTTAATTAACTGGAGGTAAAGGATGCCTGCAATACATTACACTCAAAGTCACAGTGCGTTATCCGTGTCCTGTCTGACTACTGATCAGTAGGCAACGCGCTTCGTGGCTGGAGAAGTTTAAGCACCAAAACGCTAACACACAGTCGGAGCTCGTACGCTCGTTGCAGAACTGCTATAACTTTACCAGAACAGACGGACGGCTTCCTAAGCGCGATAGCTGGAGACTCCTGAAGCCATTGAATGTCATTCACGCAACACTCTGCTAATGGGTAATGCTGCTGCAGAGTTAAACAAGCCGGGCATCATATTTATCGTACCTTTCGTGGAAATATGCATTTGGGAGGTTTCAGTTGGCAGTGAACTGGTCTCTTGGAACGCTCAGGGCATCTCGATTTATAGCTTATCAATCATCTACTTCCACTGAAAACAACCTTCGACGCCAAAGCACGATGGGAATTATTATCAGGGTTGCAAACTGAAATAGGTTTCATGTTTGCACTGGAATAATTGTCAATTATTTTGGTCTTTCCACCACATTCAGTGAACATTTCCTCTGTTCAACCAGTTCATATATCACATATGTACACTAATTTACAGCGACAGACTGGACAGTGGGCACTGAGCAGCCTGCGGGCCGCGGGGATGGCAACAAGGACGCCCGGGTCCAAATCAGACGAGGCGCCTGGCCTGAACACTTCCCAGGACTCGTAACACTGTTTCCAACCACATCATGAAGCATAAGCCTGCTCATTGGGTTAACAGTGTTCTCCGAGTCAGCGCTAACGCCCAGTTATGCTCCTCTCAGAGGACAATTTCAACAAGCATCGTTCGCTCGATCCACAATTTGTCTTCAAAAGTGCACCTCTCGGACGTCTGTGGGCGTCTTGGCTTTACTGTAGTTCGCGTTTTCCTCTCTAGATGTCGCACTGCTCGCGTCTCCGGCGGCCGTGCGGTTGACGTGCTCTTCCGTGAATTCCCGTATCATCTGTTCGATCTGGTCCAAGCAGCCACGCAGCAGGTCCTGGAACGAAAGGAGTGTGAACTTTGCAGTCCGCTTCCTCTTCCGCACGCCGCCACGTCCGAGTTTTGATAAAGTAATGATGTAGGTATACGGTGTTGGCATCAGATGCGAGAGCAAGACAACCTATGCTGCAATGAGACATGTGGGACGTGCGTGGATGTCAAAACGAATCCGGAGATCTGGTCCATGGAGCTGGATCTCGGATCCATTGATGCCTTACATTATGTAATGTTCTACTAGTGGAAGAGATAAGCAATGAACATGGATCCACTGGGATCTAAGATTCGCCTCCGTCACCCACTGCTTGTACATGGGTGCTCTGCATCCATCGTACAGTTTCTTAGCAGGTATCGTATCTGAACGTCACTGTCTATTGGTGATTTACCGGAATGAATAAAATGAAATGAAGTTATTCGATAAAATGTCTCATTATGGGCGCAAAGTAGCCATGCTGTCGTCGCGTCCCTAAATTCCAATATACAAACAATGTTTGCTAATATATTTTGTGGGAAGATCTAGGATCCGCATTCTGTAGGGATGCATTCATATTTCACATTGCATTGCACAAGTCTAGTGTTGCTAGCTGATCGGAAGTTGCAACCTTTTATCTTTCAAAGTAACTACCTACAACATTGTGGTTTAAGGCATAGGTATATATTTTCGACATCAATTTGGAACGTTCGTTTTCACATACACCATCTCACTAATTTGTGTCACGGCGGCAATGACTGCGGAAAGCGAAACTGGCAGCTCTTCACTCCGGACCTGCCAGCAAATAGTGGCATCATGCCACGATTTATTACCCATATGATGAAGGAAATCCCTTGGAATGGTGATTCGCCATTAGAGCTGATGTTTTCCTTAAAAAATAACGCTATTTTAAGGTGACCGTTCACAGTCCACTGCAGGCGCATAATCGTCTACCGGCACAATTTAACATAGGAGCTTATGGGGAACGCGGTGATAGTGATTAGGCGTGAATCAGCTGACTTTCCATAGGCTGTCTGCCGCTATTCTGCCGCTAGGCGACTGGCGCCATGCAGTGGACGGCTGCCCTGAAAATTCCTAGGAGCTGGACATATCAATAGACTTCTGCAATGGTTAGGTATTTTGTAACGAATTAAATGGTGATAATGACTACGTCAATATTTTCGCATTTTGCTTTGTGGTCCTCGGCATTGAACTTTATTTACCAAATGCTGAGCACGTGGGGGTGGGGGTCGGGGTGGACTGACAGGTGCCTCCTCGGACGTAGTTCAGCGGTCCACCGGCAGAGGGCAGTCTCGGCACCCCGGATAGCCCTCTGCCGGGCAGCGGACCGCACTATGTCCTGTGCACACCAACTGCGGGTCCTTGGGAAAGCATTCATTAGCTGACGCGGTCCCAACCAATGGCGTCGCCGCGACCTCTCAATTTTAGTAGGTTCAAATCCAAGTGCTGCTGTATTTTAATAACATGGTACCTAGTACCTTCTACCTATGTAGGGCTGGCAATGCATTCCTAGATGCAATGTCCCAGTGTTCCTGGTGGTGGCGACGCCCATAGTCGCACCGAACTAAACAGCTTGTAAGCTCAATTTATATTTTCTCTATTAAAGGGCCACGAGACCGGGACATACACATTTCCTTCGAGTTGGAAGATAAATGGTAAGCTTCAGTCATATTATAAGATGGAGCAGATGTGTAGCTTCTTTAGAGAAGTTGAGTTGTTGAGGGGGAAAATCCTTTCAGTACCATAAAATTCCCCAAAATACATATTTATCCCAGGAATTGGATTGACTCACTTACTCGTCCAAGTTGATGGCTGAAGCCCCAGTTTTGGTAGAGGGGGTCGGAAACACAAGTTGGAGAGCTGAAGCCTCTCCCCCTTCCCCGAAACGGAATAGGATCCTACACCCCTTAGTTGAAGAATTCATTAATACGAACTCGAATCGAACAGTGAGTGTTTTATCCCACGCGTTGTTGTTGGTAATGGATAGTGGACAGTATCTGTCCACTGCTCTGGGACTGTGCCAGTCACAGTTACAGTCGTCAGGGTGGTCCGCCGGTCGGGTGGCCTTGCCCTCCAGGTGGTCCCCAGTCAGAAACACTGCTATTATCATCCATCTGAACTATCCCTGGTTAATGATTATGATAGCATCATGACGATTTAGAACCTCGTCCGCCTTAGTCTGGGTGCGCTGCCGGCAAGCCTTTGTGGTACGCGGCCAACTCACGCTTCGATACCCATCAATACACAGCTTCGTGGCAGGGAACGATAAAGTTACAAGATAGTGCCATATTGACAGGTGCGATGAGGCGGTGGATTGCAGACTCGTGAGCCGTGAGAAAGCCAGAGGATGAGCGTCAGCGGACCCGTTCGCACGGTGCTGTGAACGGCTGCCGCGAAGGCCAACACCGTCAGCCGCCAAAAATGCCAGAGACCCACTCCTCCTCTTCATTTATAACACCGCTCTGACAATAGTTCGGCGCAGCAGCCTGACGTGTCCAAGAGGTCCTCCTACGAGGGCCACTGACCCTCCGCCCTGTGCGTACAACGCAGCCACCGGACCATCCTGCGCGGGGCTGATTGATATGCATGCAACAGCATCGCAGGACGCGTGAGTTCGCAGAAATGGAGGTTCGTGACTCCCTCGCATCCCACGCACTGTCCATTTCAAGGCGATGGTGCTGGCGCCGCGCAGGGTCTTAGCGTAGTGTCATTACGGCATGCGAATGAAGAGAATGACTGGCTGCTAAGTGCTGTGTCATTCTCAGGGAACGAACCGGACAGCTTCTGCTGGATTTACGCTTACTACAGGGTGGATTACTGGACAGTACGCACATACTGCGATGTGTACTATGGTGTCGACACGTTGTGATTGTTTGTTTATCATCTGTTTAAGAATCGTTTTGCGGTCGTCCGGTCACCTGCCACACATTCATAGAAGCCATGTGGCTGACATAAACAAATAATTACATATATGGTCAAATATTGTATTAAGTAGTTACAATTTACAGTTATCGGAAGACCATCCCTGTTAAGGAAGCTTCCATGCGGAGCTCTCAAAGCTCGGAGTTGAGTGTGTGAAAATATGGTTTGATAGAAATATTCGTGAACCAGCATGGTTAGAGGGAAGCACTAAAGTGCTCATTCAAGATTCTATTGTACCATTGCAGACGGCTGCCATCAGTGGGTAACTAGGGCACCACACCAGATACCCGGCAGAGCTGCATCCGACATTCAGCAGCATTTAGGTCAAGAGCGTTCTCACCAGCGCTAGGCCTGGCCAGTCTGCAACGCCGGCTGCTGCCTCGTCACTTAGCGCGACCACCAGGCATCAATGGCAAACACTTTCTTAGAAACCCTAGACGGGTGGGAAATCATTTCATAACAGGGCGTAGCGGCGCTTTTAGAAGCAGTTCCCCTTCCCCTCAGCCGGCTTTCAGGCCTTTTTGTCTGTACCTGCTGCACTTCGACTACAAACGATCGCGGCCGTCGGTGCTCCTCCAAAGTGAAGCATGGGCTAGTAGATTTCATTAGCAGTGTTGCCACGGGGCGGGAGATATATATCGCCGCAAATCATGCGGCCCATACGGAGGGTAGCGCGTCCCTAATGAGCCGCGTATATCGACTTGTCGCGGTACTCTATAAGACCCACGTCTTTGAGGGTAGTTAAGAACTGCGTTTATCACTTCTGACGCCTGGTTAATTAAATGCTGAGGTGGTGAGGTTCATCCACCTGGTGCTGGTTTCACAGATGACTCACCGTCTCGACGGCGGTGATGTGGTGAAGTTGGCTGAAGATGCCGTCCATGACGTCGTCTCTCCGTCCAGGCAGTAGGCCCTGCACGGCCGCAGCCAGGCTGGCCGCCGCCACCATGCTCGGGGTGTAGAGGGTAAACTTAAACTCTGAAATAAAGGGAGGCAGTTAAACATTGTACACCCTGTACCTGAGCGCATCTTCAGAGGCAGTTGATGTCCATTGGCCATACATGGTCCGCCGCCAAAAGATTGAAACTATGATGTCGGCTGACGCTTTGATGTTTTTATTTTGTTAACAGTCACATCATGATCGGTGATACACACGAAAAGCGCCAGTCGGGACAATCGCTAAACCCACACAGCACACCTTTTCAGTGTTTCAGTGTGTACCCGCACGGACGGGTTAGCTTGTAACCACAGGGTCCATTTTCCGCCAGCTCTGCGCTGTTCCAGCGCCCCTATCCCGTCTCCCTAATCTCCCTGAACGTGGCATATCTTGCCGACACGCCTCTGTAGACAAAACACGTCTGTGGCACGCCGCCGCTGGCTTCCGGCGCGGCGGCTACAGCAAAGACCACTCCATCGCGTCCGTCAACAGGCCACTGTTTGACGTGCGTTCTCCCGCCCCGGTCCACACACAGATTCGCGATAACGCTCATTCATTCCCTCCTCGCGAAAACAGGCCGATTCGGCCCGGCTCCGCCCGGTAAGTGCGTGCGAAGGAGGTCAGCATTCACGCCCGACCGGCGCACGACGGTGGGCGATTGGATGGGCTGACCAAATCACTTTGTCGGCCGGTGCGCCGCTCCGTGATTAACGATCGCCGGTCGGCGGTGGGGCGACATTCCTCCGACTGTGGCGGCGCCACCGCGGTATTTCCGCCGGCGCAGGATTGGGATCAAACCGTTCCAGGTAGGGCTGAACGGGGTGTCAGAAAGAGGCGGTCACGACCGACCGCTCCCGAGGGGTGTTTAGTGCTCGTCCCACCCGTCCTCGCTGGTCAGACACGGGTGGCGCACCTTTGATTCGCAAGTGCGCGTCGATGGCCGTGCTGCTGAGAAAACCGTGCTAAAATATGCGGCGAGAAAACAAAGCCGATGTCTCGAGAGCATCGCGGGTTAGTGAAGCGCCCCTCCGCGGCCCTAAGTGACCACGCAGTCACAGCCTCAAAGATAACAGACCAACTTTCACACGCCCCGCTCGGGTGACTCTCGCCCGACAAGGTCACGAAGGCCCGGCAAACGGGCATTCCAGCCTCATCGGCGCGGCGCAATGGTCATAATAGAGTGCGGCCGAGCGAGTCAGTGAGCGCCGGCTGGAATTAGAAGCTATCAGTAGGCGAGAAAAACGCGCCGAGATGGACCTGTTACTTCATTACGGAGGACCACCGAGCTGTGCAAAGGCAGACAATCGAGAACCGAACACAGGGAAGAACAGCCGCCGGGCAACAATCAATTGGACTATACATGGAAACATTGTCCACATTCTGCGCCGACTGCAGACTTGTGATTATAATTCCCCTTAAGAGGAACCGATTCCGTTTCGATGCCAAGTTGGATAGGTCTGATTCCGATCCGATTCCGATTCCAATTGATATTTAACCCATAAGTCACTGGGGGGGGGGCTTTTTTAGCCCACCCCTCCCCCTGAAGGACATTTGGAATATATCAACAACCAATGCAGATATCGACGTGAAACTTCCAGTAACTCTCTGACGGTCAATTGTACACCTTCTTGGAGAAAAAAATCGCTCGAAATTTTTGAAGATAAAGCGAAATTTGTGACGGATTTTGTGACACGATTTTTACACCAAAATCAGCTTAGGTTTAACAGACAGTTTAGAAGCTAATTGTTAAGTAAAACAGAATCTAAAAACGTCAAAAGATTACAAATGTCAATCGCTACAAGATGGCTATCTCGTTTTTTAAATTTGGTTTTGGAAACCAAAAATTTAAAAAATTAATTTGCAAAATATTGAGAAAAAACGGAAGATGCGTTATGCAACAACACATAGACAATGTGCATGCACAATTTTAAAGTAATATCTCAATTTTTGACTGACTTATTGCTCCCTAAGTGTGGAAATTGATGACGTCATATTATTTTTGGTGGCCTTTATAGACCAGATACAGAAAAATGAATGACAGCATCGTTTTTCTAAGGGAAAACTGAACTAGAAAAATAACTTAGTTTGAATATATATATTTGTTTAATTTGACCTCATTTGATCTGACCTTGACCTGAACGTGACCTGAATCTCAATCAAATGTGTTAAGTTTGTTCAATGTTGATTTCTATTGAAATATACGTTTAAAATAACCCATTAAACATGTTTTGCATCACTTTCTGATACCTTTTTCGCATATTTACCTCGTGTGACCTAACCTTGACCTTGATCTTTTGCCACAAATCACCCCTTAGCTCATGTGGGATGTGTGTTATACTTTGGAGAGCGCCTTGGGTGATTATGGTCGCCATCAAAGGTTTTGGATAGAAAGCATGGCCCATAGACTGAAAAAGCTTGAATTTTTATTTTTTACTTGACCTGTGACGTCATCGTTGACCTCTACGTCAACACAAAATATTTTCTGTTAACGAAATTTCCTGTGTTATCCATTGCCGTTTGATTTAGTGCGATCGTCCGATTGGTTCCGAAGATACGAGGGGCGCTAAAAAAGCCCCCCCCCCCCAGTGACTCGTGTAACAAAAAATACCACAGTGACTGCCGGGTTTATTAGGGAATCAATTTCGAATCTGATTCAGGGCAACTTAAATTCATGGCTAGAGTATTTTCTTCCGAAAATAACACAAATAGTTGATATTGTCAATGTCTTTTATTCCAATTACCATACCATTATGATGATTATATTTCTGGTTTACGATCATTTTTGTTAAATCACTGCAGCTGATTCCGATTCCACTCAGATGCCAATGGATTCGAATCCTTGCCTCATTTCAGTGCACACTAAATGGAGTCCAGACTCGAATTCGCTTCCACTGAAATCAAGCACAAGTCTATCGCCGAGAGGCAAAGATTATCCGACAGTGACGTCAACTGATGCTGATATTTCTGAGCCTTGTCGCTTTCTCTGGAATCGTGCCGAACTCTGCCCGATACTGGTCCTGCGGCAGCAGCACAGCATTCCTGACCCTCACGACGCCGGCTCCGTGTGGGAGGCCCGACCACGAACGCCGCCGTGTTTGTGGGAACGCACGAGGCGTGGCTAGGGTTACACCGGCTTTATCGGTTCCCACGGACGGCGCCTGACCCAGTGGCTCATAGACGCCGCTGTCCAGCCGAATTCGGACCGAGGGCGGGCCCGGTTTGTGGTGGAATGGCCACCCGAGCTGCCGACCGTGGCGGCTGTGTCAACAAACAGCAGCGACAGCGGCGGATACGAGAGGAAGGGGTGACGCCCGTCTCCCGGAGCGTGTTGCTGCGCTCCCGTGGGTGCCACTGTCCTCTCTTTCTCTCTCTCTCCACGCTTATTGGCCGCGTTTGGACAAGCTGGGGGGTCGTCGAACAGGAGCGGCTCGTCGAAACTGGGCCGCCCCTTGGTTGGTGCTGGACGTGAATAGGCAGCTGCTCAGTCAATGACCGTCGAGGTGAGCCCGGCTCGCTTCGTCTGGCATTCCACATAGTTCTCCAGGTGCAGCGTTTCGCTGGACCGTCGCCCGCGAGGGTGCCGTTGTTACGGTACACACAACGATGTCGAATTCAATAATATTTCGGACTAGCTTGGTAATCAGTTCTACAAAGGGGAACACCTAAGTGATTGTATATACATTATAATATTATACATCCAATTTAATGCCACTGTACTCATCGCGTGTAGGACAAGTTCAGCGCATCTTGACTTACATGCTATTATGGCCCATGCGTTAAATGCCGCTAAAGAAAACGGATTATTTTCACGAAATGCTCCTTCTCTGTCAATTATCACTCCATGGCGGTCTGGTCTCTGTTCGCAGTACCATCATCGGTTAAACGTCACCGCTTACTGAAGATGCAGCACAATTACTGCGTTTTCTGTCGGGTCTGAAAATGGCATATCACTTCAATAATTGTTTCCGTTTTCAATGTCATGGTTTGGCAATATGATCAGGGACAAGACGTGCTACAGCAGAAAAGCTGCACAATCTTCTAGTCTGGAACATCTCCACTCTTCGTCCGTAGGTGTCCTCTCCGAACACACGGTCATCCGTTTAGAAACACGGACGAACCAAGATTCGTCAAGGTTACAGACTGCAGACTTTGACATTTGTCAGGCGACAACGCGGTAATATTCCGCTACTGCGGGAAATCTGCCAGATAGGACGCGCCTTCGTTGACTCCCGGGCGCCGGTCTCGTCCGATTCGTCCGACTCGTCCGATTCGTCCGACTCGTCCGATTCATAGACTATCTTGCTCATGTCCGGTGCCTGGCGAGACAGCAGCGGCCGAGACTCGCTGCACCAGCAGATGGTGTTGGACAGAGGTAACTTCGACGAAATGTGTTGGAGGTACAATGATGGAACCTTTTTAGGTAGGTAGGTAATCATGTTAGAAGACAGCACACAGGAGATTGTTAAGCATAGCTTCCAGAACAGCAGCCTTCAGATGTTACAGGCATCTATGCCTTTTGTTTTCGTAACCTGAATCACCGAGTAGAAGTTTCGGCAGCAGTGTGTGCCGTTTCGGGACTGGTTTCACCCGTCTGTTGGTGGGGTGTGACCTTGGCCGGCTGGAGGGTCCTGTGATCCGGAGCAGACAGGCGGCCGGCCGTCAGCCGAGCCAGACACTCCTTCACGCCCGCTGTGATCCCTCAGCTGGCCCTGACCGACCGCCGACGTCACGTCCGGCCCAGTGACGTCACGTCCCACATCTTGGATGGTCTCAGCTGATCAGCTGTTTTTTTACTGTTGTATTATTTGATTCATGTTTATGTATTTATTATATGCGGGGACTAAAGCTTATGTCAATTCAATTTGTATAATTAAATTCAAATTAAACGTGGTGTGTTGTCATCCCGCTGGGTGATATAGGTACTGAAGTTGTATTCGCTATTCCTGCTTGTTAATGGAACGGGGTCACCGCTAAATGCCAGGTAGAAGTGCTACTTGGGGTGTCCTGTCCATGTCCTATTGTAATCCTATCGCTCAGTTGTTACAGATGGTTGTTGAGTGCCGGATAGTCGAAAAAGTTGTTGAGCTAAAGGGTATTTTGTATAGCTGCCTAAATACTCCGTTATCCATGATCAGGCAACCCAGGAGAGTCCCCATCCACGATCCCAGCGACCACAACACTTTACGTTAATACCTAACAAAATCAAGATAGTTTGTGGCACTCCCTGCTAAGTAGAGGAAAAGAACATAAAAATGGCATGCAAACTAAAAACACTGTTAGTACCTATTAGTCATGCACACAAACAAAAAAGAATATTGAAAATAGTCATGCCAAATCTAACATATATATATATATATACATACTTCACTCAGGAACTACAGCTACATGTCGCGAAGGCTATCTGGTCAATTTCATACAATGGTCATTTGTTGTCTCTGAGTATAATATAAAAACAAATATTTTAGTCATTTTTACTCCAGGAGCTCGCTGGGACTAACCTGGTGCGTGACGACTGGTCGCTAACTTCATTTATCATGCTCGATAAATATCATTTAAACTTTAGGGTACTCAAACTGGTTAGAGTGCTCAAATCAACGCTGGGGTGCTCGAGCATTCTACAATGTTGTAGAGGTGTACGAGGACCCTACAATAATGCAAAAGATCCTGACCTATGGAATGTTTTCCCCACTATTCCCTATATTTCGGAAAGTATATTACCTATACACCACATTTAGCCGGATACGATGCCAATATAAGCGAGAACAAACGAGCAACTAGAGCGGCGATTAACTGTGTGGGCCTTATTCGTCGGCGAAAATGTGCCCTCGCTGCAGCCGTGTCCTGTTTCGCTCGGCGACAGGCTCGCAGCGGGGACCGAGCGCGACAAAAACCGTACTCGCCCGGTGCCCGCCCCGCCAGATGGCAGCGCCGGCGACGGCCGGCCCCCCAGACCCGGAATTAACCCTTTGGCCCCGGTCAGGTTTTTGCAACCGCCTCTTTGACCTTCAATATTGAAATAAATCCATCAGACAACAGGCATTGACGGCGGAACGTGCGACCTACCGCAAGTCAGCCGAGCCGGACCGCCGACTGTGAAAACGAACCGAGCAAAAAATCAATTATGGACGAGTTTTGTGCAATCATTTTCTGGTACAAAAAGTGAACTGTGCTCGCCGTCTCTGGCCGTAGCCGGGGGCAGATAGCCTTGTGTTTTTACTGCGCATTGCTGCGTTTTTTCTGGGTCGCTCCGGCAGGACTGGATTTTAACTGGCCAGGGCTGGGGCGGCGGACACGCGTATCGCGCCACCAAATGAATGACCTCTCAGGCAGGTCCGGCCACCAGATTGGATCGCGCATTTTCGTCTGGGCCCGTTTTTCTGGTGTGACCTGCCGTTTTTGTCGTGGAACCGCCCCGGAGCACCCCAAAGGGGCCAGGCCCGGTGACCGGTCCGCCGTCCTCACATACGACGACCAAGTTGGAAGGCATACAAATGCGCTCTTCACATGATAAATCAGGACATTCATGTCAGCCATACCTATGCTAACCGACTGGCAATACTAAATGAGTGCAGGAATGCATCTGACGAAACATTCCACGATACCTGGTGTCTTCTCTGACCTCTGCTGTCTTTCGGAGGCTGTAACGCTGGCTTTCCCACACAGAATCGGTCGCCTGAGCGGGTTCCGTGCAGGCATCCTGAGTGAGACACTGAGTGGCGCCCACCTGAAGCTCCTCCGTAGCCGGCTCTTCACCGGAACTGCCTATCCTGGCTGGCC
Source organism: Balanus glandula (assembly GCA_030265075.1). Classification (NCBI taxonomy): domain Eukaryota; kingdom Metazoa; phylum Arthropoda; class Thecostraca; order Balanomorpha; family Balanidae; genus Balanus; species Balanus glandula. The sequence goes on along the minus strand of JARBER010016684.1, from coordinate 4,059 downwards.
GCTGGCCCCAGCTGGCCGCCGTGGCGTGACACAAAGGGCCTTCAGTCGGGGCGCAGCCCGGCCCGGTCCGGCGCAGCGCAGCCTTCAGTGAACGAGCGGGCTTCCGTCTAGCCCGTCCGCTCGACAATCAGGCGGCGGTAATAGCGGCAGCTTGAGCACGGAGGCCGAGTCGCAGCCCATGCTGCCGCTAATGACCGGGGAACGAGACACTCCATCCAGCCGGTTACGCCACGGCGGGATGGCGTAGTTTGCCCCTGCGGCCCGAGGAGGCTCTGAGTGGCACGGGATGCGCGGTCTGTAACCCATCGTCCCACCGCCTCCAGCTATAGCGAGTCTCCCACACAGTTGTGAAACGAAGCGACGGGTATGGAGCCCACGATGGCCCGTTGTGTTGACTCCTGGAGACGGTCATGTCGATGATTTAGGCCAGTTGGCAACAGACGTTCACTACTCCCCGGGGCCTCTTCAGCCCATGTCGGCCGAATCTCTCTCAGCTCGTTTGGCGTCAGCTGGTCAGAGAGCGAGAGGCCAGCTCGCAGCTCGCAGAGGCGCGGCGGCCGGCAACTGGCCACAAAGCGGTCATCAATTCACCATCACTCCGGGCGCTGAAAGGGCGTGGAATGCACGGCCGGAGCGGGCCATTTTCGGCCTTCCCCGGCGGCGGCGCCCGCACCACCCTCCTCACTCCAAACATAAATACACACTGCACAATTAAATACATCATTTTTCAGATTTTCCGCGCCGGCGGAAGGCCAGTGGGTCGACAAAGCGATCGGGGGCCCTCTCGAGCCGCGCCGTCGCCGCTCGCTCACTACTGTCACTGCCGCGGCTCGGCGAGACGGGTCAATGCATAAAAGGCACCGTCCGGCGCGCCGCCGCCGCCGGCGCATCAAAGCTCCCGGTGTCCGGTTCTGAAAGCCGACCGCGCCATCGAAATGCCCCACCGGAAGTGGTTTGGGTCTGAGTCCGGACTGGTATGTCATTTTGGTCACCTCAGCGGCGACTGGCGCCTCGGTGTCGTGTCCGTCGTCACCACACCCAGAGACACGGCTGGTCGCGGCGGCACACGGCGGCAGTGGCAGAAGGGTCGAACGAGCCGGATTAGGTTTGTCGGGGATCTTCTCTATCCCGCATGCGGCCTGCTGCCGAGTACAAAGAGTGCGGTTCGATCGGCCTGGTTCGGCCCGGCAGGGGTCCGCGTGGTTCATCACCAGTCAGGGTTCGATCCAGAGGCCCAAAGGTTCAAGCTAGTGAACCTGGAGAGTCGAGAAGACCCCGCTCGACCGTGGTCCGGCAGAAGACCTCGCTCGACTATGACCCGGCAGGAGACCAGCCTTCTCGTCGCCACGCCTGCGTGGGACCCGCCTGGATCGCTGGACTGGGGGGAGGTTCCCGAGGATCGTCGCTCTAGAGGATGGGCCACCGTCCTCGGGCGCTTTTGTCGTGCCGTCTGGTTTCGGTCGTATATTCTTTACAGTGTCGGCGGCTATTACTCGCCGCGCGGGCCGGCGAAGCGGGATGGGGGCGGTCCCCGCGCCCCTGCGCGTACGGCTGTGATTTACTGCGGGACAAGTTCACGGCCAATGGGACACACAGGTCGGCCCGCCGAGGCGGCAGGATGAGAGCAGAGGACACTGGGTATTGTTGAGACAGATAAATGGACAGTGCATGGTAGACAGTATTGATGTCAATCGGTTACCAACATTTTGGTAGCCAAAAACGATGTGTGACCAATTTGGTAATTGTTTGGACAGGCTCATAAATTTTTGGACATTTGGTGAAATGTTTGGACATTTTTGGTCAGCTTAATCTTGCACAGTTCACTTTTGTCGTATATTGACGCATTATAATTTCTGATCCGCAAATTTGCTCTAAATGCATTCAATTAATGTAAATCAATTGAAGATATTGATCACAAGAGTAAGAAAGGTGCTTAAAAAATATGAATTGTATTGTATAGAATTGGCCTGGCTTTCGTTCTTGCTTATATAATCACCAACTTTGCTTTCTCAATGCATTGCATTCTGTTTATTTCCTTTTTCACACTTATCTGTCTTTTGGAAGCTGTATGACTAAGCTATTTACGACATTTGGCTATAAAATTTAAAAAAAATCAAAATTGGTCAAATGTTGGTCATTTTTGGCTTCAACCAATATTGGCCAGTATTTGTTCAACCAAAATACATCACATTTGGTACTGGATTGGTATTGGTCAGGAAATTTGAGCAAATTGGCATCACTAGAAGATAGCATTACTGAGGTAGGTCAACTATAGGGCGAACGAACGGCGATGCAGGTAATGTAACTGTCAAGAAAATGGCTTTAAAGGATAAACTGATAGATGGATAAAGCTGCACATTCGTGCAAAGGTTTTGACGGCAATAAAGAAGACAATCCAAACTTCCATATAAAGCGGTATTTGGTATCTTTCATAATGCGGACTCAGTAAACGAAGGCATTGCCATTCAGCATGAGTTGCCCGTGGCATCAGCACGACACCAATTGCAGGCAATAAAGTCGGTGAGAAATTGCCATGCCATTTTTAATTTAAAAGAAAGGTTGTGGGTTATTTCATATACGGAAAAAACATAGAAAGCCAACCACTCGTTTCATGACCTAATACGGGCACTTTGCTGGTAGGTTATGCTTATGAATATCACTGACATCTAAACTAGTTGCGATGTGCAGCGGTATGAGTTTATTTAGTTAGATAGATCATCATATTCGTGTTATCCAATTCCTCGAATGAATGACTACTAATGTGATTACCATGTTCGCTCACGTGCCCGTGGTTCCTAATTAGCTCACATCAGAGCTATCCGGCGCTCATGCCACATACATTTTATAGCATCCAGCACACACCACCGAAAACACTCCAACGATAACGTCGTATGCCTCAGCGGATCACATTGCATGCAACATCTCGCCTACACACACATACAAAAGATAACATCCACCGGCCGAACCGGCGAAAACCAGTCCATGTTTCCGACGTCTTTCTGGGTAGAGCCGCTCTATAATTATCCTAACAGGATTAGCATCTCGGCACCCCATCGTCTGGCCGCACCGGCACCTCCACGCCCCATCACGGTCCAGACGAGAGCCGCCGGTGGCCGGGAGCTGAACCCTGAAGTGTTGGTGAAGGGCCGCCCAACGCTGCTGCAGCCTGCAGAAAGCGGCCCACCCTCCCGGCGAGCCGGTATACACTGCGGTCATACCGCGGACACGAGGCAGACGCGCCGTGCCGGCTCCGCACAGGTGACAGGCACCCACGTGTCCATGGCTGCGGTCGGCACAGCGTCTCAAACTTGTTTGTTGGCGTGCACGCTGATGCTATCTGAGGCCTCGCGGTAATGCACAGTGCACATGGGTGCACCCGTGGGCGGCGACACATGTCCGCCGGCGCGCCGCGGTGAGCCGCCCGGCAGCCCAGATGTACTCCCAAGGCCCCGATAAGGGCCGCTGTTCTCATTCATTGACAGCACATTATGCATTCGGTCGGCGGCGGCCGTTCGGAAGGCAAACAGCACGGGCCGCGATGGGATCGGGTGAAAAGTTCAGCGCTAAGTGATTCGGCTGACGGCGGCGTCAGCGAGAGGCCAGCGGCTCGTCCAGATCGGCGGGACTGCAGCGGGCCGTCGGTGCAGGTGCAAAACAATGAAGACTGAAGAGGCACCTCTCACACTGTCACTGTCTTTCGATCGTGCATCACTCAAAACTGGCCATACCTAGTTGAAGTCCAGTAACTTATATGAGTTAGGAAAACTATTTATTAAAACTCATCGTTCTCGATGACTGTATCGAGGATCATGTGTGCCAGCAGGCGGCATGTCACTTTGTAAGGTCAGATACCTGCAATTCAATTTAAATTAAAGTATTACAGGACTATTCTAAATAGAGTAAAGACGTTACCTGGAATGGTTTGCCTAAGACAATAAACTGCTCATTCAAACAATGTAAATAAGCCCTCGAAAAGCAAAATGACGGCGGAGGTTCTGTTTGGCGGCAGCTATCAGCGTGCACAAGCTGTTTTCTATTTGCTGCCGCTATATATATATA
>JARBER010016575.1:0-12696 GCA_030265075.1 Balanus glandula | reverse complement strand
ATGACCTCGAGAAACAGGTCCTGGGTCAAAGGTCATGTCACCGATTTTTCAAAATTTTCAGAGTATGTGTCAAATTTATCAAAACTAGGGTAGCCAAAATTTCAGCGCGATCGGTTGATATCTACGCGAGTTATTCATGAAAAACCGAGGGGGGGTGGATGCCACCCCCCCCCCCCCTACACTGGCGAGGGTTAATGTGATCCAGTCGATCAATCCCAGATAGCTAGCCCTTTGTGTTGTGCACGGCGCCTCAGTTGAGTCTGTCGGCCGGCAGGGGTCGCCCGGTACGCCGCCCAGCCACGAGCCCCGCCGCCCCCGCCCCCGCCCCCACCCCGGAGACTGCCGCAGACACCACACTGTCACCGCTACATCATCAACACCAGCACGGGGACCATCACCACCACCCCACAACATCCGCCATCACCACATCATTTCGCCGCCGGCGTCATCAGCGCCCGCCGTGACCGTCCGAGGCACGCATCACCCCGGTCCGCCATCGACACACAAAGCGACACTCGGAAGCGGCGCATTTGTAACCCGGCGCGCGGGGTCTCCGGCGCGACTGATTCGCTTCCGACGCACGTGCGTGGCGCGTTACAGGAGCCCGATAGCGCCGCATATCTCGCGCGATACGTTTCGCAACGTGCTAGATTTCGCGGCGAAAATCGTGTCGGCTGCGCAGATAGCCGGCCGGGTCGTGTTTCCTTGCTGGATGGGATTGACGAACGAGGTCGGATAGGATAGAAGAACAGCGTCTTATCATTGGACGGCAGTCCAGACATGGTCCGTGCCCCAAGCGTTTGTACCTTAATTATTGGCAGAATCCGAATTTAAAGCTTAGGACGTTTGGGATTCTGGCACATGTCTGAGACGGCAACGTACAATCCCCGCCGCTGCCGCTACCGCCGCTGCCGCCGCTGCTGCTGCTGCCGCTGCCGCTGCCGCTGCCGCTGCCGCTGCCGCTGCCGCTGCCGCTGCCGCTGCTGCTGATCCTGCACTCAGACCGGCAGAACGAGAGCAGCTAACGGGCCGGCCGCTGACCCGACGTGTCACTTGTGGGCCGACATTTTCAACACGAGCCCTACTTGTGCCGGTGGCGCAATAATGGACAATGTTCACCGTAATCGTCGTATATCGCGCATGCATACACGACAGCTGCCGCCATTGTAAATGCATGCAAATACCGCGTGTGTCACGACCGTCAATGCATGCAAATGCCGGCTGCTCGTGGAAGCTATAGACGGCGCGCTCAATAAGGCCCGTTCAGCGTTGTATAGCTGTATTGGCCAGGAGGCGCCGGTGATGGATTCTCGGCAGCTCGACGCTTCGCATTCCCAGCTCGACGGTAAGAGACCCGAGTCACGCCCTCGGGACTCGTGCAGGGTGAGCAGAGGTGCCTCTCTCACAGGTGAGTGCCGTGTTCTTACCTCGGAGCTGGCTAGCGAAGCCGTTGTTCCTAGGTGAGAGCTATCTCACAGGAGATGCAAAGGTCGGAGTTTAAAGGCCGCAGAAGGTTGCAACACCATGACCTCGGAGTAATACGCTTAATAAAGCGCTGGCAGCGCAGACGGGCTATCATTGCGTATAATTTCCCGTGCTGGAATGGAGCGCGGTTTCGAGTACGATCTCACAGCGCTGTATTGCACGTAGCCCAACGGACCTCTCACACGCACGGCGAATTTATCACGAATCTTTATGACGCCCTACATAAATGGCTTGCGTGCACACATCCCATATACGGTGCGTGTTATATGGGTACGTGAAAATATGCATGGTATTCCGTAGCGAAACATCAGAGAAAAGTGAATACGCATGGATAGTGGGTTCTTGTCAGGGTTCTGACAGACGATCACGCATTATTCGGCGGATAGCAATGTTTTGTGTCGCTTCATGACGAATGCTTCGTCACTGTGCGGCTCTGTTTCGGGTGTTAAACGCCCGAAACTTCCCTTTACATCGCCGTACAGAACCGCACAATAAACCATGAGTGACAGGCCGTCTTCCGGTTACCATTGCGTCAGCCTATTGTTGCGAATCACTGGAGCGAGTTATTCAGGTTTCCAGGGTATTTACCTGACGTGTATGTGCAAACAAGTCTCATTCCAATATAACTTCAAAATAGGTCATACAGAGGACCCTGCAAACCATCATTCCAGCAACACGATGCATTTACTGAACCGATTGCTCCGTCCGCTTGAATTTAACAGCCATACGTTGTCTCAAATGATCACACGCAAACATGACTCAGACTCCGTGACCCAATGACTCAGCCACTGCAGTAAACCATCTGACGTCACATCCCACGTTCGCCACTCGGCAGACAAATCTCAGTCCCCCCACCCCCTCCATCTCCACCCGCTGAGCCGCTGGGAGCCGTGCCGAGCTTCATTCATGAGCGCGCTAATTAACACGTGTCGCTGTCCGCGGCGGCGCCCAGCGGCGGCGGCGGCGGCGGCGGGGTGGGAGGGCGGCGCGGTGTGTGTGTTAGCGGCTCCGATCCGCCCCCGCCCCCGCCCCGGGCGGCGGCCCAGCTCGCCTGCAGACCGGCAGCTCAGCTCAGTCAGCGGTTACCGAGCTGTTCAGCCGCAGCCGTCAGGTCCTAACCTGGCCAGTGGTTACGGTACGCTGAGGGGCTGCACACAACTGCGCTGCACACAGCGACACGGTGATATTGAGGCAGTGATATACAGTATAAATTGCAGCTAGGTAGTGATACTTATTTGCCATTATTTTGCAATATAGTAGCTTATTATTGCAATAAAAAAATTAAATAAAATCATAATTACGAAACCTAAAAGCGTAACTTATAATGCTCTCGTATATCATTAAAAGCTATTTCGTGATTGGTCGCCTAAAAACGGCACGGAAAGAATACCTACGGCACAGCAGTATCAATATTAGATCGTCAATATTAGAAGACGGCATCAAATAAGGGAAGCCCGGATCCAATAATGCAGTGAGTGACGTTATTTGTCATTGTCAAGCTTTCCTGGTATGCAATATCGAGAGCGCGTCTGTTCTCTTCAGGTTGTGATTCCTGTAGCCGTGTGGAGCGCACTGGTACGTAATTGCAGCTTATTGCGCTTCTCTCATTATTATCTCAGGATTAATAATACCTACAACTTCCAGATAACCAAAGTTTTTATTTACATATACCACTTGACATTGTATAATGTCGGTAATTAAGCTGTTTCCAGAGGAGATCGTCAATCCTCATTATTCAGCTGACTCACGACGTGAGGCCATGTTATGAGCTGAAATGACGACAAAGGCTCAGGATAAGGCAAGCGCGCCGCCCAAATCGATAAAGTAATATATCGTGCTCACTCGGCAATCATCTAATCGTTTCAAGAGATGCGCTCGCGGCGCCACTCGGTAAAAGCATGAGCAGCGACCGATGAAGAAACGATCTCCCAACTTTCTCTTAATGTCGTAAGAAATTCGCCGACCATTAAGATCCATTACTTTTCCCATGCTCGCTCAACTTTACATGATAAATTCCCCAAAAGAACGGAACTTTGTTTCTTGATAACCGGCCGAATGGCGGCGTCCGGTCGCCGTTCGGGCGGAAGCTTGCAATTCTGTGCGGTCGCCGCGCGCGCGCCGCCAGTTTCGCCAGCTCCATTCGACATCGTCGTACTTCCAGCCGAGAGCGCCTTTATGAAAAGAACCATCCTATAGCGCCGAGGGTACTAAAGAAAGATGAGTCATTAGGTACGGCCGACGGCTAAAGCCGGCTCCACGGCAGGCCGGGCAACAAGCGCCAGCGCTAGATCGATACAAGAGATGATCCGGAGCTGATCCGGAGCTGATCCGGAGCTGATCCCATGCTGATCTGGAGCTGATCCGGAGCTGATCCGGAGCTGATCCCATGCTGATCCGGAGCTGATCCGGAGCTGATCCGGAGCTGATCCGCAGCGAATATTGGGCTGATCCCGTGCTGATACGGGGCTGATACGGGGCTCATTCCGTGCTGATCCAAAGCTGTTATTGGTGGGGTTTTTTTGGTGGGGGAGGGGCGCTTTAGCTCAGATAGGCTACAGTGAAATAATTACATAAAACCATTATCATGAAACAGAAAAGCGTAACTTATGATACAAGAGCTAATCCAGGGCTCATTCCTTGCTGATCCCGTGCAATCCCGTGCTGATCCCGTGCAGTTCTCTAGAGTTCCCGTGCTGATCCCGTGCAGTTCCCGTAATGATCCCGGGCTGATCCCGTGCTACTCCGGCGCTGATCCGGTGCTGATCCGGAGCTGATCCTGTCCTACTCCGGGGCTGATTCGGGGCTGATTCGGCGCTGATCCGGCGCTGACACCTCCTTACTGAGCCCTGCCCGCGCCTGACACCCGCAGATCACAACTAACGTCACCTTCATAGACGCTGCTGGACCTCCCGGCTCACAAATCACGCCCGAGGGAGGGAGAGGGGGGAGTGGGGGGAGTGGGGGGAGGGGGGGGGTGAAGCCCAGACTTGCCTGTCCAGCCGGTAGAACATGGGGTGGTGCGGGGGCGCCGGCGGCTGCGGAACCGGCGGAAACCCTGATGACGTCATCGTGTCCACCGTCGACGTCATCGGGGCTGACATCTGAAAAACGAGCGGTTGTTACGACCGGTAGTCACGGGCGATGGCGTCGTCACTGTCATCAGACGCAAAAGCATGATGTCATCAGGCAATGCAGCCACTTCGTCAAACACATACACGACAGTCATCTCATGGGGAAATAGGTGCAGTGACGCCGTCGAACACAAATACTTGACAAGTGTCGTCTGGGACATAGCTAGCCATTAAAACACACATGAATCGCAGTCATCGTGAAGCACATCCACGGCATCATCACAAACAAAACGCAGGCAGCTTCAATGGCGTGGAATGCAAGGGTTTTCCATGGTAGGTATGCAGTATTGCAGCATATTCCCGACTTCCAGAGCAGAGCGATAAGCCGGCTGATGTGAGCAGTTCAATAAATATTGCGTCAGCTGAGTGAAACGATACCGGAAATTAGTAACGGTTCGCCTGGCGGTGAAGCGAAGCAGAACAACACAGCCGAGGAAATAAACGAAAAATAAGACGACAGTGTTAAACTTGATGAAGGTTCCCATGTTTGATATTGAGATATCTATAAGTAAGGCAACATAGAAGACGGAACCAGGCCTAACAATATGCCGAGCAATACAAGTACCGCACATTCGGCAAGACTTTATCTCTCACCGCACATCATATGCGGTGTACAGTACAGAACACAGGATTCGGAAACCGGAGTGCAGCGTCAAGAGCCGCTCCACAACTCAGCTGCACCCCGAACATTTCCAGCTGAAGTGGGTCAAAGATTTCCAATCTCCAGCCGCAAAATTCGGTCACCGGTCTGGATTCAATCGGCAGAAACACCCAAGTGGTGTGAGACATTCTAACGGCACACAGTCTGGTCGCCTTGTGAGTCCAGCGGCTTTGTTACGACCAGCCGCCTGGTGCCTGCACCTCATTTCTGTCGATACGTGGCTGTGCTGCAGGTCTGCCTGACCAGCTGACCTCAGTTGACCTCAGTTGACCTCAGCTGACCTCGGCTGACCTCAGCTGACCTCGGCTGACCTCAGCTGACCTTAGCTGACCCCAGCCGGAGGGTCGACGGGCAGTTCGCGTCTCACGCAGCACTGACCCCAGCCGCCAGCTTCAGTATTCATTGCACAGACAAGTCGGACAGCACGGCAGCAGTTGGCGCTGGGTTCGTCCCGCTCAATCCGTTACAAATCGCGATAACTTTTGTCATTTTGCGGCGACGAGCAGGCGAGTTGGAGCGGCCACTTTGCGGCTGGTGGCAGCGCCGGTGGCGGCCGCAGCTCTGGCTACAAAGCGATGACACCGGGCTGCAGAGACGTGTCAGCTGACGGACAGAGCTGTCTCAGCTGACGGGACAGAGCTGCCTCAGCTGACGGGACAGAGCTGTCTCAGCTGACGGGACAGAGCTGTCTCAGCTGACGGGACAGAGCTGTCTCAGCTGACGGGACGGAGCTGTCTCAGCTGACCCGACGCTCGGGTCCGCACAGCTGGAAAGACTGAGCACAGGCTCCGCTCATGTATCGCGATGGCAGACTTCTGAAACCTGATCGAAAAATTTGGGCCGACAACTCACTTAGCCGTCCAGCAAGTCAAGCAGAAGCCGTCCAAACGTCGGCGCTAACAGTGTTGGCGGCATAAATCCTTCAGTGGAATGAAGGTGCAGACGGTTTCCTCGTACTGTTAGCCAGGATCACTGTTTTATGGCATGCTCGATTGCTCAGACCCGTGTTTGTTTATTGTACAGCCGGAGTCACCCTTCAAGGCAGCCTACTTGTTATCCACCTCAAATTGATCAGCATGATTGGTAGCAATTGGGCATAATTGGCGGGGAGGTAGCCCTGCCAGCCCACACTGGGCACTGGACAGCAATGGCGCTTGGAGGTTCGATACCTACTGACTTCAGGGTTGACGACGAAACAGCACCACAGTAAGCACACCTCAAACGGAGAATGAAAAGAGGTTTAGCTACAATATGCAATTTATATCAAAGAGTGGCACATGCTTCTACTGCAAGCCTTCAAAGGTAAAATGTATAGCTCTTGATTTGAATAGAAATGTAATTTAGAAACATTCAATTGGATAGCTGCAGATCTCTCGTCGACAAGGAATGCATAAGCGTAAGCTAAAACGTAGATCTGCCGTTTGATATGACGTGTGCTTCAATTGAAATGATATATAAATGTCACTAGGCAAAATAACTTACATAAAGTACGGTGGCTCTGACGCAAATTTCGTGCACAACTGTATCAATCCAGCCAGTGCATTGTGAAACTACCAAATATGTTCCGAATTAATCTGACTATATGACTGACGGGATGATCTATCGACGTTATGGGCCTGTTCCCGTCGCGCCTCTAGCTTCCTCAAAGCTGCTCCAACTGCAACTGCTCCTATTCTTTCACACAGAGCAGTTGCAGTTGGAGCCAGCTGGAGCCAGTCAGATCCAGAACTGCGACGGGAACATGCCCAATGTGTCCTATAGCTGCTACATTGTGATTATGTAATCCCGTGGGGCTGCGACCAGAGCCGTCTCACACGCTCGGCTGCTGGCCGGTCGGAGGGACATTATCGCCAGGTAATATGCGGTACAGATCGGTCGGCTGAGCCGTATTAGTACGTCCACCGACCCCGCCTGATCCCGCCTCCGACCCTCCCCCCCCCCCCGCGGCCTATGGTGGTGAGGGATCGACGCAGCCTACCGTCCACGCCTCGACCAGCCAGAGCACGCCGGCAGACAGAGGAGCAAACTTCTTCCCCCTCCTAGTTAAGCCTAAATCAGGTGAAGGGGTGAGCAAATCACATCCACAGAAGCGACAGAGGGTATACTGGGAATATAACCAAGAACGTAGCAGCGAGCGAATATGAAATGTTGACGTAGTATCGGCAATATTGCCTGACAGCCGGAGCGGTACACTGTATGAAAGTTGAACGAGATTAGTTTTTAATGTTGACATTTGATGATTTATTCACGAGATTGCATAAGATCGGTTGAATTATGCTGAGCTATGCTTTCAACACACCGTATACATAGTGAATCGTGTATGGCCTCGTTCACGTCTGCAGCGGCAGCGAAAATAAATATACAAAATAATGAGACGACGGAGAAGGGTCGTTTGTTCACCACACTGGCACATTCATTCGCTATCCTATTTGCATGGTCTATTTATATTGCACGGGGTTTATAATGTTCGGAATGTTTTTGTGTGGATCATTTGCATTCTGTTGTAGAAGGCGCAGTTAATCATCATTATTTATGTCCGACCAAACGGGATATACAGACGTCATCCTGCCGACATTTTCAGTTCCCTGGAAACAACTGTAAACACTGATCGCGGTAACGATTTGCAGTGTACACCGACAGCGAATCGAGAAAGGGTCGATAAACATGGCATGCATGTCCGTCTCTACAAGGCCGTATGTAGATGCTTGAGTATAATCAGCCGTGATATATTACGACATTCAAATGTAAACATACATTCAAATAGACCATTCCTTCGTCAGAGAGAGGGAGAGAGCTGTTAAGTTATAATCTGGGATGATATACTTCATCGTTCAAATATAAACATGCCCTGAGCAAGATGATTCCCTTGTCAGCTCTTTGTGCAAGCATAACGAGCACATACGTTGTTTTAGGGACTGTCACAAACGGTACGCCAAGACGCTTGTTGTATGCTCGTTTATATCCTGCTACTCCTGCTGCTTAATCCACCAGTAACCAGTAAAGCGCCGTGTTAGCTATGACGAGCGACCGCGGAGGAAATTTATGGCAAATTTCCACTCGACGGACAAGTAGTTTCTCAGATGCACCTTGCGCTCACTCGTAGTCCTAAGTCCTTAACCATGTCCTCGTTGAAATTTCAATGTCTTTAACCGAGCGTCCCGGAGTGCCAAGGTAGGTAATCTGATCACGTGTCTCCGCGGAGACCAAGCCAAGCCCCGGATGAGTGCAGATCACACGTAACATCCACCGCGGTCTGTAGTTCCCGCACGCACTGCCAACTGGAGCCAGCTCGTCATCGTTACACTGAGAACGATCCAGCTCTGCGGAGACTGTTCACAGGACTGAGAAGACCTTCCCCTGGAGCTGAACAAGGGTCCGCCTGTGGTTGGGGCAGTGAGAACCTTTCTCCGGAGCTGTACCAAGTCTGTCGAGAACGCAGTGAGAACCTTCCTATGGAGCTGTACAAAGTCTGTCGAGGACGCGGTGAGAACCTTCCACTGGAGATGTACAAAGTCTGTCGAGAACGCTGTGAGAACCTTCCTCCGCAGCTGTACAAAGGGCTGGGGCCGCTCTGCTGACCAGACAGCGGCCATTGTGAGCCAGGCAGGGCGGCCCGGTGGTGCCCGCTCAGCACAGCTTTGTCCGCCGCGCTCCACAGCACAAGCGGTCTGCGAGCGAGATGCCGCCACTGTGACCAACGTTAGACTGTGATACCGCTCAGAACCGGAAGGTGGATGCGTATATGGAAATTGATTGGTTTATCAGAGGAAAATATCGAATAATTCATATCAAAATGCCAGCTAGTCACTTTTGAAAGCTGGGCCCTGCAACCGCTTCCAGCACCTGTACAGAACAGCTTCCTTCACCAAGAGTCGAGCTGAGACGCTGAGAGAACGTTGAATATCTTCATCTTCGTGATATATTGAATATCTTCGTGAGGTATGATCCAGCCCTATGTTACTGTGTGTGCGTCTGTTCACTGCTCGGTGAGTTTCGCAGAACCCCAGCTGATTAGCATTATCGCTTGTACCGAGGGAAGAGCACGATTGCATCATAGGTACCAATCAGTGGCGTTTCAGTCCGTTCCAAGCTGTCATTATTAGGTACCCTGGTCGTCGGCAGCTGAGATGAACGAGAGGGAGGGAGGTGGTAACGGGTGTCAGCCTCCACTGGTGACCTCACCTGGGCAGAGAGGGCCGGGGGGGGGGGGTAATTAGCTCATCAGCAGACACAGCTGACCCGCTCTGACCTAGTCAGTGTCACCGGCCAATCTAGCCGTCACTCACTCTGCCTGCCGCCAGATGAAAGTGAAGGTGGCGCCTTCAATAATAAAGGTAATCCAATTCAGAAAGTTAGCCTGGATTAGTCCTCATGAGCAGTTAGATCGAGTTCTGAAACACTTATCTCCCTCTCCCTCTCTCCCTCTCTCCCTCTCTCCCTCTCTCTCTCTCTCTCTGAAGCGATACGGACTGGGGTCGGCCGGCTGACCCCAGTCAGATGATTGGGTTAAGTGTCACTGGGCGGGCGCAGACCGCTTAGTTTGCCAGCTCGTTAAGCGGGGAGCGAGCCAAGTGTGACGTCACACCACACTCAGCGATAACCAATCAGCCGCCGATCGCTCAGTGACTTCACAAACAGTAATCCAATTAACCTGCCGCCGGTCGGCAAAGCTCCATTCGATCGACAGAAAATCGGCCGGCGATTGCGATCAACGGCAACGACCCGGTGGACAATCAACATCACAACGATCATTGTCAGACGTTCAGATTCAGCGACCATTTGACGTTGACAATGTCCGTCACCTGTTGAACAATCTCCTTAATCGCGAGCGTCGCCATGGAAATAAGAACAACGCCGGGACTGTGGCGGTCAGGTGAACAGAACATGCACAGTCCCGCTGCAACAAATCGTGCCTCCGTGACCGCGGGCAGGCGATGACGGCACCCTCTTCAGCGACACGACTCTGCAATCGAGCCAGCCAGTGTAAACAATCGCCTGAGCGGCGACCATCCTGCAGGAATCGCAGCGTAGTTGCCTGCGCCGCTTTGTTGCAGCCATCTCTGATCCCCAGGACTGCTGGTTCGCATCCGCCACGATCGACGAATCTACTGGTCGTGTGAAGTACGAGACAGCATGGTTTGTTTGTTGTTTGGGCGCGTCTACATCCAAGGTATATTTGCGCCCATACAGCATGGTTTGAAAGAAATCATAAAAAACTCCGGGACTTTTCCAAAACTATTTGGAAAGTGCAGAAGCACAGAAGGGTTTATACACATTATATACTGTCAAGCCGTCTGTCCAGCCGACTCTTTTCACTGACATCAGAGGTGGTTTGAATAAGGCTAGCCAATGACGTCTCGTGTCTGAGTAGAGCTAACACCAACGTCTGACGTGTCCTAACAAGGGGTAACCACTGACGTCCGATGTGGTCTGATTAAAGCTATAACCACTGAGATGTTCAGGAGACATCACTTGACCGTGTTTCTCACAGCCGCGCTATCTTTAGCCGGTCATTCAGCGCGACCCGGGCACCACTGCCGGTGTGTGCTGCGCCGGGTCTCTGCGTCTCCTGGTCTCTGCGTCTCCCGGAACCCGGCAGAGCCCGGCAGAGCCCGGCGGAGAGCCCGACACGGCCTGCTCTCCTCTGACCCGTGACCTCATTACCGCCGGCTGACCCGGCCCTGCACGCCGAGGGACGCCTTTCGACACGGTGAAAGGCACTCTCGGCACGCCGGCCCCTCTGCAGCGCGACGGCGCACTGTGAGAGTACAGCGCACACGCACCGGACGAGGGAGGGGACACGCAGCCTGACACGGACGGGGTGCAGACGCCCAGATCTGTGACCGTCCAGAGACCGGTCCCAGGAAACGACTTAGACACCCAGTCCGAGGCAGAGTCGATTAGAGTCGGAATCGCCTCTGGCTCGGCTCACCCTTTCATAGAAAGACTCATCGTCCATTCTTTCGTTCGTCGACTAGCTTGATACGGTCTAGCGCTTCGTCATATGCTGCAAACCGCTTTCATCGTGTAATCGAGTGATGTCAAGCTCTAATGGTTATGGAACAGACTAAAAGCAAGGAAATATTGTGTTATAATAGCTCTAGAGCTGATAGAGTTATCTAATAGAGTTCTAAAAGGAGCTCGAATACTGCATAGCTTATATATAATCAAACTACTTAAATAAGCATTCAAGCATCATACTTGCATGAAGCTCTCTACTTCAAGAACTTGAGTTTCCAGTACCTACTACCTACGTACCCTAGTTTAAAGATGTTGCAAACGTCACACTGCATGAATTCCAAGTCCATTTAAGCAATAAAATGTTAAACAATGCGATCTAAAAATATGTGACCACTTTAACAGAATGGCATGCTGTCCAAGGTTTTCTTGGACAATGAATCCACAATGAATAATCACCAACAATTCCAACGACGCTATTAACTGTTTCCAAACCGGTTCTCTTTGCTAAATGATAAGCTTGCACGCGAGACTATCTTTTCGATAACGAAAACAGAAATGGGCCGAGCTGTATAACGACTTACATGATCTAATTACACCTGGGTCCACCTGCACGCGGTCATATCATGCAATGCGGACTAGTGAATGTTTGAGCCCACGACGTGGCCACGGCAACGCCAATAAAACGCAGCCTTACCAGCACGTGACGCACACCCTCGCTCGCGGAATATGCGCCAGCATGCAGAGCCCAGCTGTATGCCGCATGGTCCATCAACTAGAACCGACAAACATACCAAGATCGGTTTTCACCTCATCAAACCAGAACCAGAAACAGAACCAGAAACAAAAACAATTATGAACTACACCATGCAATATGAAAATCACTGCTGAAAAATACAACACAATAAATCATATAATGCAAAGTTTCAAGCTTTTAAACGTACGCATAATTATCTGCGTACCCTGAAGTGTCATGAATCCAGTCAGTGAGCACATTATTCTTGGCTGAAGTGATTAAGCAGCCATAAGCCGCGCGGTGTGTACTGCGGTGCCGTGGCGAAGGGTGATTACTGCCACACTGTGAGCCCCGTGCGCACTGTGAAATATTACAGGGCCACAACACAGCCGCTCGACAGACCAGGCACACTCCGACACACACGGACATACACCGAGACACGCACGCACGCACGCAGACACGCATGCACGCATACACACGCATATCTACACCCATCGACACACATAAACACCGACCCATACACCGACATATAACACACGGACCGCCGAGTATTGCCTCACACCCACAATATCTCCTGGCGTCGAATCTGTTAGATTAACCTGGTTACCGAACAGCGCCGGCGCAAGGCGCCGACATGATAGATTATACCTCGGCTCTCGGCTCTCGGCTCTCGGCTCTCGGCTCTCGGCTCTCGGCTCTCGGCTCTCGGCTCTCGGCTCTCGGCT
>JARBER010016464.1:0-12697 GCA_030265075.1 Balanus glandula | reverse complement strand
ATAAACGGTGCTGAACGATAAGAAGCTGTCGATTTGCTAGTTGGATACGATATATTACAACACTAAAGCCTCTTAAGTTAAACTTGTATTTATTTTCCATTGTTTTGCTTATGTTTTGTTTAGACATTAATAAAGATCACCGATATAAGCAGAGTATATAGATACGTCTTGCAATGGCGCACTTTAAACAATAAGTTGCATGTAATCATATTTTCAAAAACCGATGCTGTGTTTGGCCTCAGTATCAGCGCGCATAAACTGTTTTCTGTTGGCCAGCTTGAAGAAATTCCTCTAGCGATCAAGCTAATAAAAAGGTCCTTCTAGTAATATCTGGGGTAAGCCGAAGAGCTAGTCCGATTCAATAGGTAATAGCTGTTTTCACGACGACTTGTTGCACTGCTGAGGTTAACTTCCTTGTTTTATTGTTAGGATAACCTCATAAATATTGTTGGCATCAAAGCTTTAGGATGCGTTTTAACAAGCAATTTGTGCAAAAAGTGTTTCCATGGGAGACATTTTTAGCAAATATTCTAGCAAAATTCTAGAAAAACATTTTGAAGCTTAATTACGAAAACATGCATCAAGTTATCCTATAAAAAAACAAAAATATTATTCTCAGCAGCGCAAATGCATCTTGAAAACGGCTAATGGAATTTTTCAGCAACTAGAGTGACTCTGTAGAAATAAAGTAAATAGCGGCTAAATTCAGTAAAACATGTTCCACAAGCCAGCGTTCACAACTCCACGACTGATGACTGATGACTGACTGATGTGAGAAGGTACACGCCCTTCAAGCACACGAACTACGCTTGCAGTGAAATATGAAGCTTTCGGGTCGCAATGGAAACTTCAACAAAGATGCGAGTAATGCATAACCATTATTTAATTATTCCGGTTACTTCAAATAACTTAAACACTTTTGTTGGGCAGTGTGCTAAATCAAATTAATATTATTAAAACCATGTTAGGGCTTAAGTAAATCTATTTACAAAATGGGCTTATCTAAATTTAATTATTAATATGTGGGTCCACTGCGTCTACAATCTACACACAGACAGACACACACTATTTGTTTATGTTTTCACCATACCAATAAAGAGACTCTGTCACGTTTGGCAAGTCATGCTTAAACCAGTCCCAAGGACCAATAATGATTGGCAATTGTCATCAAAATCTCACCTAAGTACCACAAATATAAAACCTATTGTATAAATAATAATTACCTAAGTGCTTACGATTTACAATAACTTATAAGTATGGAAGCGCTGAAAATGCATATTCAGTTCGGTAGAGGTATTTTCATATTCCATATACCCTTGAAAAGTATATAAACAAGTTATGGTATTACAGGCAACTGTAAAAGACAGACTATGCCACCAAGAATATAGATGCTTCTTTCAGATATGCATCAAGTTATTAGAATTAGTTTGCCACCTCGCAGGTCGATATGGAGTATTTGGTATGAATAGGTAGATTAAGCGTGTCCGATTTCATCTGCAAAGTTTGGTAATCCAAATTGCTCGCATTAAATCACAATATACATTAGGATAGCTCAAATGTGGATTTTTCTGGTACAGTTTGAATCGCCCGCGCACTATCTGGAATCGCTGCTTTGTGGGCTCCTATTTGATTTGGAATATTGCAAGCCAGGGGTAGGTATTCTGGCAATGGGCATTAACATAAAAAGGCGAAGGGGAAAATAGATATATTGTCAACAACTGTTGTCGGTTTCAAAAGATAAATTATCTTTATAACACCAAAACAGTGATCCTCGGCTTTGGGCGTCGGAGCTTTGTGCCAATGACATTTAACATACACAAAACGTCAGAAGCCATAGCAGAGGTGGTGATGCGGCGAATTCACAGTAGCTCCACATTCACAGTCATTGGATGAGCGCGATCATCATTAATTTAGTGCTGTTCACATCTTGGTATTATGGTTAGGAATCGGAAAAGTAGTGTTTTTAATCTACTGCTTTTGGTAACGCAGGAGCATGAGTAAACACGATCATTAATTCCAAAAATTTAATTAAGCCACTTTTTAGCAATCTTTCCCAGGTGGCAATAACCCCTTAAAGCTGGCAGAGTGTTTGGTCAGTATTTTCCTGACATTGACGAGAGGACATGATAAAGACATGACCCAATCTTTTAACTTGACTCGCCCTTAATTACCTTAAAAACTAGTTGATTTTTTTTTCAAGTAGTGGATAAGTGTGTCAGTTTTCTTGATTAACCCGACATTGACTGGGACATACCAAGGCATGGTGTTATATTGTGTGAGGTTGTTTGTTATTATTATTACATTTAAAACCCAATCAAGGAATGTGGAATATGTCTGGGTTAGTATGTCAGTAAATATATGTGTTAAATATGTTACATGATGATTTGATTTCAGTTAACCATCTGTACATTAAATCGCAAATATCTCAACAGTGAATAGCAAGAAACAACAATCATACCAAGCAACATCACCAAAAAGACAGCCAGGCAGTGACATCAAACAGCATTTCTGCAACAGCCTTCAGCTGAGCCGCCCGAGGGAACACCAGAAGGTTTTTATATATGCGGATCACTTGACATGACCTAGCTTGACCTTAATTTACCAGGCAACGCTGGGTGCCCCAGCTAGTAATAAATAACATGTTAACATGTAGAGTCATTACTTATGCCATGTGCAGCAGCTTCTTCGTCTTCTGATAACTGTTAACGTGGGTAATAGGTTTGCTTGCTTACTTTATCATTAAAGCGCGTAACGTTCCGTACATGATTTCTGTAACAATTACAGCTAAACATAATGTTACATTCGAATTGCAGAGTCGTATGTCAGCTGAAAATAAAATAATACTGATAGAAAGGCAGTCCACAAACCCCATCAGCACCACAAAATGGAGAAGTCATCAATCCGAGCGCGTTCGCCCGTTCTATGGGCTATAAAGCCACTATGGCACGCGACACCCGTTTCAGAGAGGAAGAAAATGAATCTGGGTGGTAGCAATAATGTAACTGGCTGAGCGAACAATGAAATGAGTTATAAAACGTTTTTGAAATATATATATGGCTTTGATTTACTGATGCAAGTTATGAAGTAAGCCCACTTGTCATACACATTTTCACTAAAAATATGCTTCAGCTCAGTGGAAATGTGACATGTTGCTCTCCCCTGCTAAAGGCATTTCTGATAAGCATATTGACGTTTGACCATCAATGTCGGCACTGGAAGGCCCCTGCTGGCCCCGGCAGGGCGGCGGTCCGAGCTGCACCGGCGGGACAGACTGCTCTGTCACCTCGGATCCGCCGGGACAGACTGCTCTGTCACCTCGGATCCGCCACTCCCGGATACCGGAAACCACTCGATCACCACTGAACAACATATACCCGAGAAACTGGGATGAGCGGTCCTTAGGGGGGAGAGGCACGGGGACAGGGGCACAGGGACAGGGGCACGGGGACAGGGGCACAGGGACAGGGGCACGGGGACAGGGGCACGGGGACAGGGACACGGGGACTGAGGCACGGGGACCGGGACACGGGGACCGGGACAAGGGATCGCTAGTGATCAGTAGACTGAGATTGGGGGTGGTACTGCCAATGTGTCTGGTGAAGCTGATATGCAGTGTTATAAAAACATTATGCAAAACCATGAAATATGTGCTTGAATTTATTATGTTTAATCCTCTTTGGTCAGAGATAAGCTCGACTATTAGTTCAATATTTACCACATTTTAATGGCAAGCTCAAATGGAAGTGCCCGATGTGGATCCCGATAGTGGTAGACATGACAGCGGCTAGTTTGTCAGTTTTGATCTTAACCTGCGCGGCGCAGGAGGGTAAATTTTACCTCCCCCCCCCCCGTATTTTGTCGATACTTAAATATCGTTCAAGATATCGACTTCAAACTTACCAAGAATTATTTTGCACCAATTTGACGTCTTGTGAGAAAAGTTAGACAAGATCGATAGAAAGCTTTGATGGAGTTTTTGACACCAAAAATTAAAAAAAAATCAACAAACAAAAAAATATCTTAAACAGATCTTTTCTCAGGATATTAAAAAATGGAATATATGTACGAGAACAACGCATTGAGAATACACACACCAAATTTCAACGCAATATCTCTGATTTTGACTGAGTTATAGCTTCTGGAGTGTAAGTGACAGATGACGTCATTTTTGAAAATCGCGTTTGTTTTTGCTTTTGTTGACAATATAAGTATAAATAAATGTCAGTACTGTTCTTTTGAGGCAAAAACAGTCTAGAAACATCTAGCTTTTGTTGAATTTAGTTGATTTCCAAATTTGAACTCAAATAACCCGATTTTGACCTAAATTTAACCTAAGGATCAATGTATGGGGTCATCATGAAAAAAATAGTACTTGTATCGAATTATACATGCAAAAGTGCCCATAAAACATTTGCCGCATCAGTTTCTTTGTTATTTTGAAAATGGTGACCTTGTGTTACCTGACCTTGACCTTGACCTTTACCTTAAATTATACTTTTGGTAATGTAGAATATGACTTGTACACCTTGTGAGAGTTTATTTTAATTAAGTGCAGAATCAAAACTTTGAATGCGAAACATGGCCCCCAAATCGAGAAACTATTATTTGACCTTTGACCTGACATGTGACCTCTAGGTCAACAAAAATAATATAAGGTCAACAAATTTTCCGTGGCTATCGATTGCCGGCTTGCGCGTCTCGCTACGGCTTATGGTTCGGAAGATTCGAGGGGGAGTAAAATGTACCGCCCCCCCCCCCCTTTGTGCCGCGCGTTCGGCTGGAGACCCCTACCCCGCGCGGGTTAAGACATCCGATTTAATCATCCAAAATGATCATAATTTGATAGTTAGCATGACAGTTTTCTGATCGGCATCTATCCTAAAGCGAGCAAGATAATCAAGAAAACTATCTCAGAGTTCATTAAGCTTCGCTTTGTTCTCAGGCTGAAATTTCAAGGAACCAGTTATGCTACTGTAAAGATCATACAAACTAGTATCGAGTAAACGTGAGGTGTTCTGTCAACATATGGGAGAGGGGGGGGGGAGGGGGTTATGTCCATCTGAATGTAAGTGGGCTGACCATATCCATGGGATTTTGTGGCTTTCAGACACTTATTTCTTCACAACTAACGTTACTTGATTGACGTGGCTGAGCAAACGCACATTAATGCTCATATTGCACAATGCTGTAGTACTACACTTCTGTAATTCTTCGCTCTCGGGCTTAAAATCATCAAGCGACATGACAAAACACTTTCTCACATGCGTTAGTGATTGTGCTTAACCTGAAGCCACAACCATCCGTTCACATGAAAGCCTGTGACTAGCAATTAGCAAACGTCCACTATCCGGAGCCGCTGAAAACGTGAAGACTTGTAAATACTTTCTCCGGTGGCATGCAAGCCGCTTCAACCACTGCGACATTCCCCTATCGACAACCACCCACGTTCGCTCCAGCTGCCCGCTCTCAAGCTCATAAGAAGTTGAGCGCGAAGGCAGTACTTTTAAATATCAAGTAGATCTTATCCTGAAGTTCAAGTTTTATGGGAAGGTCACCCACATCCAGTCACCTCGAAATTTATCCCCAACGTTCGAGAGCTGAACTTTAACGGCCCTGGGTCGATGGGTTAAGCCCCCGCCCCCCTCCCCCCTCTCCCACACCAACTCTGCTTCCGGATGGGTTACTGTCAGAGTTGCCGTGTCCAAAAGTGTTTGTCTCCGGAATCGCTGCCTCTCGCTTCACAGAAGAAACGTTTTTTTCTCTCTTGGCCCGTTGAGAGTTGCTGGACGAATGTCAGTGCCCAGTCTTGAGAAAACTTTGCCTTGTTGTTCCCGGTTCAGTTTGTCATTTGTAAACTAGCATTCTGTGAGTTTCAGCAAAAACAAATAATGTTGTATTCCACACCAGTATGCTTACCGTTTCAAATCAAGAAAGTACTAAAGTAAAACAAATCGGCGTAGCAGCGGAGAACCGTGGCCTGTCTGAGTCTATATCTGTATGGAACAGAGCAAACATACATCACATACATACATCTCCAGTAGAAATTCTCATTAAACCCGTAAACTTAAGGGGCGGATGGCATCTTTGAACAAATGATACTATTTGTAAATTATCTGATATAGCCGCCGCAGCCTGCTGCCAGCACGTTCCGAGGACACCAAGCGTTTCAAGGAAGTACTGTCCGCTGAAACGGCCTCTTAGAGGGTCAGACGGTCCGAGATGGGCATGGTCCGTGGCGAATAAGAGCCGGGGCGAGCGCAATGGGTCGTCAGGGCGTCTGTCAACCGTTACGAAAACGGCCAGACTACAACGGGGGCGGCGGTGGCGGCGGCGACACAGCCCGCCATTCGGTCCGCCAAGTGTGGCACGGTCGAGACATGAAGTGGCGCCGGTACATCATAGCGGAATGATAAGTGTGGCGTTCAAGGACGGGCCGTGAAATGGGACAGAGCTCCTCTCTCCTCGGCGTTGGCGGTGGTATATGTGAAGGGAATCCTCCCTCGCCTTCATCTTGTAGCGGCAGCATATAGCGACGTTAGACGACTCCCCCCATCCCCGGTGATAGCTGCCCCATGTGAGGAGGCTCCCTTTCCGGTGATATATAGAGGCTATATATATCATCCTCCCTTCTCTCCCCCTGCAGCCGCAGCAGCAGCTGTGTGAAGTACCAGAGCTTCTTTCTCTCTCCCTCGGGACGCGGGTGGAGGCTGAAAATACTGAACACTTACGCAGGCCTGGCCAGCATAGCCCGGCGGTAATTCTGGCCAGCTGCCGCCCTGCAGCTGACATTAAGCACTGAGGGATAGCCAGGCAGCAAAACAGCTATATGCTTAGAAAACTGGGATGCTATAAACCCCTAGATTTGCCGAGACATAACAAACATTGAAAAAAGAAAACATTTAAATTATAGGTATAATGGATTGAAAAGTAATTTGGCAATAACAATATGCTGTCGCTGACAGGTAACTGTCTCTGTCATCTGGCCAGCAATAAGGTCATTGCACTGCCTCTTCTTTGGTCAGCAATAAGACCATGCGACTGTCTCTGTTCTCTGGTTGGTAATAAGACCATAGGACTGTATTTGTTCTCTGCCCAGCAATAAGACCATGGGACTATCTCTGGGTTTTTTCCTGGCCAGTAATAAGACAATGAGGCTGTCTCTATTCTCTGGTGAGTAACAAGACCATGGGACCATTTCTGTTCTCTAGCGAGTAGCTAGACCATGGGAACATCTCTGTTCTCTGGCCTGGAATAAGACCATGGGACTGTCTCTTTTCTCTGGCAAGTAACAACACCATAAGACTGTCTTTGACTTTGTTCTCTGTCCAGTAATAAGACCATGTGACTATATCTTTTATCTGGCCAAGTAATAAGACCATGGGACTATACCTTTTATCTGGCCAGTAATAAGACCATGTGACCATATCTTTTCTCTGGCCAGTAATAAGACTATGTGACTATACCTTTTATCTGGCCAGTAATAAGACCATGGGACTATATCTTTTCTCGGGCCAGTAGTGAGACCATGTGTCTGCCGGCGGCTACGCGGACGGTGGGCTTCCAGACTATTCCGGTGTGCTCTTGATACTGACGGCCAGCTCACGGTTACGACACCAGTTACGAGCGCAGCTCGCAGTACCGGTCATAAGCCTCGCACGTAACCTTCTGATGACCTGTGGGACACTGGGGACAGTGACCTCTGATGACACTCCTGGTACTGGAAGGACACTGGGGACGGTGCACCTTCTGATGACACTCCTGGTAACAGAAAGACACTGTGGACGGTGCACCTTATGATGACACTCCTGGTAACAGAAAGACACTGGGGACGGTGCACCTTCTGATGACACTCCTGGTAACAGAAAGACACTGGGGATGGTGCACCTTCTGAGTGATGACACTCCTGGTAATGGAGTGACACTGGGGAGTGGGGACGGTGCACCTTCTGATGACACTGGGAACGGCATTCGTTACCTCCTTATGATGACAGTATTGGTAAAAGTGTCAGTACCTACTTTTTATAAGCTATTGTCAGCCTCATGGTCCAGGCATGGTCATGCTCATACAATGAAGATCGAATGCAGAGAAAACAAATGCTGAAGATTCCGAAAGCCTCTTATCATAAAACGAAAATGAGAGCAGAAGAAACATATCGGTTTTATATTTCGTTTAATTTTACCCACTTCATTAGACTAACTGCTAATGTTTTCAAGTAGATTAAATCCATCATATTCAAGTAGTCATCCATCATATCAGCTTGGTATCTTCATTTCCTTTTTGTCCATGCTGCACACAACAATAATACAGACTAAAGTAACTGCAAATGAAAACTGCATGATGCAATAGTTAGTTTTAGCTGATTATATACTAGAACATAGTTAGCTCGGTCTCTTGACTCCTTCGAAATCTAGAGACTGCAGATATCAGTATATAAATGATTTATCGCTGCAATTTCCCACCGAATAAGCGCCGGAAGAGTCTGATGACATGCACTTTAGTGTTCGATGGTAGCAAGCTGTTAGCTTATGTGTGAAACTGGTTGAGAGGAAATGGAACAATTTCCGCACATCCAGTCAGTTCAAACCTATAATCCCTGGAACAGCCGCCCCCCCCCCCCTCCCTCTGGCTAATGCTTTTCGAACTAGGCGCACAAACTTCGGCAGCCCAATCAGAGTGAGATGATATCAGTTATTCGTCGCCTCGCGCCGAGCGGGTGTTAGCGAGGCGATATTCCGCTAATGGAATATCAACCAGACAGTAGCAACACAGCGAAGGTTACTATGTGCTAGTCATGTCATGTATATCGGCCTGAGTGGTGAACGTAAGGAACGACAAACCGACCCACAAAACTAAATAATGAAGGTCGCTTTTTGGCACATCCGACACATCCATGAATCGTGAACAAAATAAAGGGATTTCACCAGTACTTTGTTGTTTTTGTCGCCGCCGCCACCACCGCTGCCGCTGTCGCTGCCGCAGGCGCCGCAGGTCTGATTTCCGATCTGATCTTGCGGCAGCGACGGCGTCGGCGGCGGCGGCGGCGGCGGCGGCGGCGGCAGCGGCGGGGTATGTCCAGAGTACACCACCGCTGCTCCGATAATTTTCCGTTGCGGCTCGCTTGGCCGGGCAAACAAGGCCATGGCGGCCATACCATCGACCGGGGCCGCCGACCCGCGTCCCGCCGCTCCCGGTGCTCTGCAGCATTACCTCAGCCCCTCTGCACCGAGTGCCCACGCTCTGTCCTCCACCGCCCTCCTATCTGCGGCTACATATATCGTGCTCCGGCCACTCATGTGCTCTGCCCGTCTCTCATCTATCTCCTTCCCGGCCTGTTCTCCACCGCCCAGTCATTTTCTCTCACGCTTGTGTACGTGATATCTGCTCAATGTTTGTATGTACAACAAGCATGATGCATGTAACTAAACCAATACGGTTGAATACGTGTGTACTATAATGCAAAACAAAAATCAGATGCAGGCACGAAGGTCACATAAAGCCTTGTGTGTTGTGGATACCCGGGTAATTCACTACGTTAAGGGCAGGCTCCTCGAACCGTGTTTTTTTAGTACGTTTTTTACGCTTTTCCTGTCTCGAAAAAATGTCGTTTCATAAGAAGACACATAGACAGCTCCATGAGCGTTAATGATTTTCACGTACTCGCAAAACAAAAACGAGGAAACGTACTCAGAAAATGTAAAAGCGACACTAAAAAGCGAAAAAGTGCTAAATCGACACTTCGATTCAGCCCAAATGTTTGGATTAAAAACAGTTATTTCGGTTTCAATAGAGGAAATACTAGATGAATGTACTGCGGCAATAGCGAAGCAGCAGTGCAGCACACCGTTTTCTTCAGTGAAGTGCATATTGTGGGTCTGCAGAGTTGGTACGCTAGCAATCAGCTCCAATATTGCATATTTACTACTTAAGTATCTTCCAATTTACCTTGATTAGATCTCATTTCAACTTAATTGTACTGTGTGGTAATTCCCACGGTACTTGGAAGACTGTGCTTGGTCGTCTGGTGGCTGTTTTTCCTTCGCGGGTTTGGTCTAGCGGCCGACCGAGAACTCCTGCCACGTCACAGCAGCGTACCGCAACGACGAGAAAACACGAAAAATCGACTCAAAAGCGAAAAATCGAAAAACATCAACTAGTATTTTGTTTATTAACTTAAGCTTTGCCGTGTTGCCGAACCTTAAGCCTTCGCCCTGGTAGGGAGACCATTTGCCTCCTCCCCAGGCGGTTTAACGATCATAGCGGAAAAACGGCGGCGCACAGCGCAGGATACGTGGTCCCACCTTCCAAAACCATAGCGGTCGTGCCAAAGCCAGAGTTTTCCCCGACCAGTATCAAACTTACAAAGTATCATGAAGGTATAACTACATACATTTTTTTTCAAAACTTAATATCGGTGATAGTGACATAAGTTCAGGTCAATTTCGTGACCTCCACATTATAAGTCAATGGATAAATATTGAAATGCTTTCTCTTTTAACGTATGCATGACATCAGTCTAATTTCTTTTAGATCATGTTGTCATGGTGTTTTTTTGATGATCCAAGTATTTTGTGTGTGTTCTGTGACGCTATTGAGGTCGTTTGAGGAGATCTGAAGTCACCATCACTTCTTTTTGTCAATAACTCCGACATAATTGATAGGTCAACTGACAGCAATGGGTTTTTCTCGTCGATGCACATCTTTCCGTATTCAATATGATCTACTTGGGTCTTGACCTCTGGTCAGGATCACGTGATCTGAGGTCAAATTTTCAAAGTCACCATGTATATCATTCGAAGACCCTTGTCACGAGACAAACGCAAATGACGTAAACATTATTTTGCTATCTTTGTTAAGTAAAAGTAATAAGAGAGAAAAAAAAACACATTTGTGTTCTTTATTGCCCTTGTAGTCTAAATATTGACCGGACGTTACATTTAAGCACATTATATAGATTGAAAACGTCATTAGTTGGCGATTGATTTCTCCTGTTGTGTCTGGCTTGAATAATTTCCGAGATATTTGAGAATGTTTGAAGGAATGTCCTACTACTGGGAAATTTGACCTTTAGAGACCTCTGGTGACCTCGCATTTGACCTTAGGAAGAAATACAGACTTTGGTTTTAGAGTGACTGGGGTCATTTCGACCACCCCCATCACCACCACCACCACCACCAGCAGCAGCAGCACCAGCACCATATCCATTGCGAAGTCGTCGCAAAGGCCCACCAGGGTGCCTGTTAAGTTAGCTATTTAATATAAATAACCACCTTGTTCTTCAGTCAAACTTTTCAATTTGTACTCTATCTCCTATCTCCATGAACTCTGGCTTATGTTTTGCATTTACAACACATTGCAATAGTTACACAAGTATATGTAAGCCGATAACAAACGGGAAGCTAATAGGGAAGTTGTTATTCACATTACGATCTTTCAAAACCCGATAGCCTGCAGGAGGCGAGTTTCGGGCGCTACTGCCACGGCAAGGCAATTCAATTTGCCGTCAACGAAGTGTGGACTACGTTTGTTGACTGTAGCTGGTTCCGCGCCATTCTCATTCTTCAAGCTGTCACAACATGTCTTATTTTACGACTTAATATCATCTGTAATGTATAAGGCGATATTTCTGGAGCTAAACAGGGGAAATGATACGAGTTCGTTAGCAATCACGGTGTATAGGATATGAAATATGGATATTACTTATGCTAATTTGCAAGGGACAACAGTGCATACAGCGCCAGAGTATCTAGCAAATACCAAACACCTTTCCACTTAATTCATTCAATCACTGATCACATAAGCGTAGAGACGGAGGAGGGGGGGGGGGGTACGGGGCCGTGGTCCCTCACCTTTTAAACATTTGTTTGTCCCATAGCACTATTCGTTGCTAATAGTGCTATGGGAAGAGCCATATAGCACCATGAGTTCTAAACTTTGTTACAGTGGCAAGGCTATTTTTTGTAAATATGCGCAATCGATGCACCATTAGGTATGTCAAATCCGGTGGCGCTGCGCACCACCGTTTTTTTCGCTATCTGCGAAGAAAAACCTGAGGGTCGGCGCGTAAAAGAACCTCCGGCACGGCGCGGGTTGAGCGCTCACATAAGTCATTCGTGTCTCAGAGCAGAGCAGCCAGCCCCATCAAGTATGCAAACAAGACAGCGAATAAACAAGTAATTCTGAAATTCCTGCTACTCCCGACGGAGGCGTCTGTTTACGCTGGGCATCCCTGCCGAGTAACGCTGGCACCGGGCAGTGGGCACTAGCAACCCTCCCGAGTGCATAAGTCAGGGAAAGACGGGAAGACGGCACGCAGTCCGTCTCCAGTGAAAGAACGATCCGCAATATAACGCAGAGTGTCTCGAAACAGGGGCCTGCAGATCCACACCGTGCAGCACATGGCGCAGCAGAGCTGAATATGGCGCACCAGTGCTGAACATGGCGCACCAGTGCTGAACATGGCGCACCAGCACTGAACATGGCGCACCAAAGCTGAACATGATGTAGCAGCGCTGCACATGGCACACCAGCGCTGAATATGGCGCATCAACGCTGAATATGGCGCACCAAAGCTGAACATGGCGCACCAAAGCTGAACATGATGCACCAGGGGGAGCATCTGTCGCAGAGGTAAGATCCTTGCATCCTGAGCCAGACATCCGGGTTCGATTCCCGGGCGGAACACGTGGTTTCGTCGCTA
>JARBER010016353.1:0-12699 GCA_030265075.1 Balanus glandula | reverse complement strand
GAAATATGTGCATGTATTGGTACCTATAGCTAGGCTAACGCTGCTCCGTTCCTCCAGAACCATTGCGCGGCCGTGGAATGAAGAAGTAAAGTGGGTTGAACACCGATTGGGCAGCCGCCCACAGACGTATAGGGTCCTTCTCCACAGGGCGTGGGTCCTCATCGACCCTTCCCTCGCGAGGGCCGAGGAGGGCCCACGCCATGTAGTCGGCCGTCAATCTCGAGGGACGGCTCGGAGGCCGCCACATAAAGTAAAATAACCATTATATGTTTCATGTACATAATGAAAAATATATAGCAAATTTACATACAGAAACATATTATGCTTAAACAGCACCCGGGATGTTTTCCGGTAGCAAACAGACGCAGGACTTCAAATGATCGTTACAACATACATACATCACGGTAGTTCTATTTCAATAATTCGGGGCATCACTTAAAATTGTAGGTATGTCATTTTCTGCCGCGTTCACGCCACGAGCCAACATATAGAGTGACCCGAGTTTCAGCACTTGTATGTCAACAATGATGCAGGAAATATAACTCTATTAAGTGTTTTCCAATGCTTCAAACATCCCTCGTTGAGCAAACAATATATTTCAGATGTTTGCAATCTGGCAATATTGAGGTTTCGGCCAGTTTTGAACGCCCATCACATCATTGTGCTGCGGGTACCTAGCCTCTGAGGACCGGAAGTTTTGACGGGCCTGTTTTGCTCAGCCGGTGTTCCGCGGGGATATCGAACGCCTCAGAATAGTCAGCTCTGAAGCCCGGACAGAACAGAGGAAGCATTACAGACACGCAACAGAGTCAGCTCTCAGCCGCACTGTGGCCGCGGGATACTGTAGGGTGCTGTACTGTGGTCCTGGGATACTGCGGGGTGCTGCACTGTGGTCCACGGATACTGGAGGGTACTGAACTGTGAGCCTCAGATACTGCAGGGTACTACACTGTGGCCCTGGGATACTGCAGGGTACTGCACTGTGGCCCTGGGATACTGCAGGGTACTACACTGTGGCCGCGGGATACTGCAGGGTACTGCACTGCGGCCCTGGGATACTGCAGGGTGCTGCACTGTGGTCCACGGATACTGCAGGGTACTGCACTGTGGTCCACGGATACTGCAGGGTACTGCAGGGTACTGCACTGTGGCCCTGGGATACTGCAGGGTACTGCACTATGGCCCTGGGATACTGCAGGGTACTGTACTGTGGTCCTGGGATACTGCAGGGTACTACACTGTGGTCCTGGGATACTGCAGGGTACTACACCGTGGCCCTCGGATACTGCAGGGTACTGCACTGTGACTATGGGATATTGCAGGGTACTGCACTGTGGCCTTTGAGGATACTGCAGGGTACTGCACTTTGGGCCTCAGATACTGCAGGGTACTGCACTGCGGCCCTGGGATACTGCACGGTGCTGCACGTATGTTGAGTTGTATTCACTGGTCGTCCTGTCTTCGGTTGACCGTTATAATAAGCCGATATAATAAGTTATATAAGCCGAAATCAATATTGCTTGTTATATAAGCCGAAATCAATATTGAGAAATCAACTTGCTACAAAAAAAAAAACGATAGAGAGACTATACATCAACGCAAAATTAGCATCGGCAAAATCTTTAAAAAAAAATAAGGACGAACTTGTAACGATCATTAAACAAATATTCATAATTATTGATATTGTAGTTTCATGACGTGATACGAAGCAATCTGTTTCGGACCTTGACGCAAGGATATACTTACACACTTTACATATACCTATAGCTAAATACCTACGTCGGGAATATATTTCGTATAATGCATTATTAGAGCGGCGCGGTTTCTCATGGCTGCAAGGTTAGCGTTCCACAAGGCGTGTGGAAGGTTTTGCTACTATGACAATAGTCTAGCCAGCACATTTGGGATTAACCGCTGCAGAATGATATGCAGTGCACCCAATTCAGGACTGTCAGGAGCCTATTCAGCCAGTAATTAACGGCTATAACAACAATTGAGTTTATAGTTACCATCTCTGACAAACAAGGGAAAAGGCTGCAATATCTCTTCTCTCTTCTCTGACACAGCCAGATTCACATAAGAAGCAGCAAAATTGGCGATGACAGCTTTGTTGTCACCAAGTATGTTAAGCTGACTCAAACGACCTCCAAACGGGAGGATGATGTACGATGGTTTCGCGTGGTAGTAGTTAATTTGCTACGCTGATGTGCCAATCGGTGGGAAAACGCCGGCGTAGTTGCGATACCGCTCGCGGGCCCGTGCAGCTGAGATCCTCCGCCGAGTTCACAGCGCGCCACGACCTTCGCTGCGAGTTATTTGGGAGAGTCTGGGCTCGTTTTCCGTGTCGTCCGCCACACCCTGCCCGTGTGCCCCACCCATCCTGCCCTCCTGCCCTCCTGCCCCACCCCGCACACCCTCCAGGCCCAGCGGAGACTTGCTGCAGGAGAACGCAGCCAGCTCATCGTCTCATTAGGCTAATTATGAGCAGCTGCCCGCTCGTGCTCGCAGGGCGAGGGTCAGTATGCCGTGGAGGGCAGCGTCAAACAGGCACTGGCAACCCCACGCCCAGAGCTGGGAACACACATACACCGAGTAGTAATATATTCCGCGGGGTTCGTCAGTAGACCAAACTAGAGCAGTCACCAACAGCGCGTCAGAGGCAGTTGACCCTCTTGGTTGGAGCGTCCACCCGTGCGGACGCGATTGTGCAAAAATCTGGAACCAGCCCGGCATTGTTCGCTTCGACTGGAGGTCCCTCTGTTTCGGAGGGCGTGGTTTCGTTTGAGCATGCCGCCCTCACCTGTCGTGCTCGGTAGATTTGTGTGCTGTTCCACTTTTACTATGTTTCCGACGGGTGTGGCGCACCGGGCGTTCCCGTGTCTGTGGTGTTCTACAGGCAGTGCGGTGTCAAGTGCACGCCACCTTGTGACATGTGCACATAAGGTGAGTGACGCCAAGGCTGAGAGAAATGGACAGAGGGTTTGGCGAGGAGAGCTTACCTACACACCGATCATGATGACCCGCATGGTTGATAACGTATAGGATACGTATTTCCATTCTAAGTGGAGTTGTCGTCCCTCAACTAACGACAGCTCGACGCACAGCTCGTCAAACCAAAGTATGTGCTCATCAGGCTGATTGTTGTATTGGCCATTGTTGTTGTATGGTCTTGTATACGGCCCCTGTATCTCACAGAAGCATCTGCACCGCACCCCGGGATGACGTACCCCATGGGCATAGATAACGAACACAAACAATGCAACGTAGCTCTCACCGCCCCACACGACAGCCACCCGCCCATCAGAACTCTCCCTTTTAATGAATAATATATGTCACGCTGGGGGCACCACGGTCCAGCTGGGTAAAGACATGGTAGATAAAGGTAGAGAGAGATCGTCGGTCGGTACAATACGGCCGGGAGGGAGAGCAGCGGACAACAGACAGTCAATCAACAGCGGTCGTCATGACAACGGTTACCAAACAGCGGGGCACAGACCAGTGCAAGGACTCATCTATCATGTTAACTGCGGGAGCAAACCCCTGCAGTCACGGTTACTGCCCCCGAAGTCGAGGCAAAAATAGACACTGCGGGGGCAAGTTTAAACAGGTAATAGTTGTTGGCGAAATGCACATTTTAAGTTGTATGTGCAAGTTGTAATGACCGTAATGACAGTTTCAAACTAAATTTAGAAAATTAACCACACTGGAGCATTCTGGCAGTTACATGCCAGTTAACAAAATTAATCAAACCGAAACACACACGCGTCAATCAATGGCCGTCTTAAACAATTCAGTTATAATTTGACCGCTTACCAACCATCTCAACATTATTATTTCAATCCACAATCATTTATTGTATGCATATTGCTGCTTATTGAAAATAAATAAATGGACTGTGGATAAGACAAAAATATTTCAATGTTTTATAAATATTGTTAAGAGCTTGTGCCAAGAATAATTGAAATGAAAATACGTTACTCCAATCCTGCCCCTGCAGTACAATTTATTTACGGTAGCCGTCCACTCTACGGCGCCTAATCGCCTAGCGACAGCATTTAACATGGAAGCCTATGGAAAACGCGCTGAACGCGGTATCACTGCCCGCGGGATTTGATCCCGGGAAATCAGGCGTGAATCTGCTGACTTCCCATAGGCTCTCATGTTAAATTTTGCCATTAGAAGATTAGGCGAGAGCGCAGTGAACGTCCACCTTTAGACGTGTCCCCGGACCTGTAACCGTATAATGCTGAAGGGTCATATAGGTACAATTTGACCGGATGACCCGTTGTGGCTGAGGTCAGTGCACTGCCAGCAGCTGACCTGCCCAGCCACCTGGTCACAATACCGGGGTCAGAGTGGCACACAGTCACAATACAGGTCACAAGGGCACGGCGACACCGCTGATCCCAGCTCGGTCGGAGGAGGGTCGGGCGATATATACTGCATGGTGTGACGGTAACAACATCACACTGACAGCAGCATACATATCAACGGACAAAACACCTGACTGAAGGCATGCAGGTATGTTTATTCTCAGAAAATGTAAGCTAGTTTTTTTGAGGATTTGCATATGAACCGTAATTCAATAAATCGATAATGTCCTATTATCGGAAGATTTGGAAGAATCGCGTGGTGTGCATGCTTCCACCGTGTCATTGCACTTACATTTATGAGTCATCGGAATGTTTGAACTGTCCATTACCGTCCATTGTTATACGAGAGCTACAGATACCACACATGCTGCACGCCGTTCAACCCGGCTTTGTATATGGAACGACATGGAAATATCGAGAGAAGGGAGATAAGCTGACTTTCGCAAAACGATAACCACAAGTATTAATTTATCCTACATCATCGACAGAAATAAAAGGCCTACGAATGTCCCTTCATCTGAAATCAAAGACTAACTCTTAGTCACTTCTTATGCAATAAACTGTGAATTAAAATGGAAAGCATAGTCGGGAGTCCAGCAGCGTGGCAGGGCCGGATGCCACATACCAGCTCCGCGGCTGGGATGCCATATATCTCAGAATAGCTGCCGGAGCTTCTCTGCTGGGATGCCATATATCTCAGAAAATCTGACGGAGTTACGAAGAGGCCGGCATTTACGAAGCGTTTTCCAGCGGGCCGGCGCCGGCGCTGGACAAATTGGAATGTATGGACCTCCCTCCAGTGAGCACACCTTCCTCGGCGGCGGGACGCACACAGGAAGCAAATATTTGGAGGCCATCCGCACCGAGCGTGTCTACAATGCCACTTACTTTGCTCACCCAGGGAGAAATAGGGACTGGCGGTGAAGTGAAAACAATTCGATCGAGACATCGGATGCTTGTGAATGTCAGAAGCAGACACATCCGACTGAAAAAGCACTGACGGTTGGAGAAGATAAAGCGTTGTAGAGTGTAGCTATTTTGTAGATATTCGGTAGAGTGAGTACTTGGTAGTCTGACCTATAGTAGTATTCCCACCGCGAAGATCAGAACTGACATTCTCTAGTTTCTCCTATTACATGATACATCGAAATTCCAGCCATTTTAACCTCTGCTTGGATGGTAAGGAATACCAAATAAATATTAATGTACGTACTAACTGCGTCTTTTCCAACAGCCAGAATAGACGGAAGTAAATATCGGTAACGGTAATTGACGGTAATAAATATCCTTATAAAGTAGATGTAAAATAATAATAATAAAACGACTTCTTCCTCGTAAAGAAGTTTAAGCCAAAATGTTATAGGTAAATTTACGGCCACAGGCCATTGAAAAACCGATGATAGCAAATTGGTATCATCTGTTCGGCTAAAGCATCTGGCCGAAAATTTACCTTTGCTAACATCGGTTTGTCAATGACCTGTGGCCGGAAATTTACCAAATGTAACATAACATTTTGACTTGAACATTCTTGAACGACGAAGAAAATGCCATTTTATTCATTGTTTACATTTACTGATGTTTATGTTCCGCGCACCATCACTCAGCAATATCCGAATAAATATCAACTTGCTAACAACGTTCTTTCCACCAGCCAGAATAGATGATTACGCATTTTCTGCTGACAAACGAGTGACCTTGAGATGTGAGCTGGGCACTCGCCTGGTTTTAATTTCTGAGTGACGGTATGACGCATGGGAACGTTAGTTTGCAGTTGTCATAGTCCCACTCTATGGATTTCTCCGCCACCGATATCAGAATCCGAAACAAACATGCAATGAACTAGGAAAACATAACGGCTCCTTGCAACTCGCAGTTGTTTTTAATTAAGTTAGTCGCCTGAGCTGTGTCATCGGGAAATGCCAGCCACAAAGGGAATGCATGTAAGAGGACACTGCAATTACCAGATGTGGCCGGGACAATATCAGCATCATATTTTACGTACGTCATATTCATGGAAAGTTAATAATGTGTGTCAGACTGCTTACTTGTTACTAGCAACGAACACTCGAGAAGTCGGAATATGCTCTAGTCATTTTGTTTACATATAATTAATATATAAAATAGGTACTTAATAGAAGAAGTGAGCACTTACCGTACCTTATAAGTGAAAACTGTGTACTATAAAGAGTAGGTATTATGGTACTACGAAACATGTCTGTTATGAGTTATGAACCGCTTACTAATACATACCGTATTTGAGTTATGCAAATATTTTCTCAACATTCGACCAAAAATAAACTATAATCAGCAGTCAGCAGGATACTTGTCCCCGTGACACTTGGCGCACTGGCACTTACCAGCCACTGGAGTGGATTCTTCTTCCTCTTCGCCGGCTTTTTGCCGAGAATCTTGGTGCTGATTCGCCGCACCACGGGCCGGCGGTACTTCGGACGTTTAGTGGACACGCGCCGTAGCCGCCGTCGCCGCCGTCTCGAGTCATCTCGAGCCGTCCTCGGCTCGCTGACGAATTCCGAGGACGAGGCGGTCACCAGCGAGGACTGTCCCGAGCTGTCTCGCGTCATGGCTCGCCGCACCTCGTTCGTGCGCCGAGACACGATCCTGTCTCGTGCGTCGGGACACCCACGGACGGAGGGTCACCTCCGAGGTCTGCGTCGGTCACGCAGGCAGCGCCCGGGTGCCGCCACCCACCGAGCTCGTGTCCGGGTGGAGGCGGGCTATCGCACCGATTCGGTCCACCCCAGTGCGGGGTCAGCTGGACCGGCCGCCTCCGTAGGGCACAGGTGACCGGACGTTCTACCGCCGAGAGTCACAGGTGACCAACAGCCTCCCTCGATCGACCATTCACGGAGATTCACCACGTGTCCGGGCGGCCTCGAAGGTCCGCCTTCCGAGCCTCCCTGCGTCTGACTGGTGTCAGTGAATCAGCGTCCAGTATTGTGACCGTCACGCGCGACCTCCGCCGCCGACTGCCACTGCCGCAGCCCCGTCACGCACTCCGCCGCTGCTGCCGTCCGCGCCCCTGCCCGTCACCCGACTGGAGTGTGGAGCCGCCGACCGGCCGGCGCGCCACCACGCGCTGAGAAGAAGGCGGAGACTACTGGGCACGGGGTGATGGGGGGGGGGGGGGCGCTCAGTTCCGTCCGGCGCGCTGTGCCAGGTGCATTCCCCTCCGTACTGTCTCAGAGTGCTGTCCCAGCTCCGGGTGGGGCAGACCACTTATCTCTTTTATTTACTTACTATTGGGTCTCCCAGCTCCATCCGCAGACGTAGCTCTCGGTGTTTAGTTTACTACTCACAGCAGAGCTTCCGTAGCATACCATAATACTATAACAGTGGTGCAGTGGCGTGCTGTGTCCGACATGCTAACGCCGAAAGCAAGCATTTGTGGGATACAGTTCAGACATATTTCGGTGGCTGGTTTCGATACGTAAATATAATCGATTGACCATTACTGCAACGTTGCATAGTTAACTAATTAGTGAATACTGCTGTGTCTCCGTTACTTATCTGCTGTATGTCTGATCAGTGCTCATGTCTCTCTGTCGGCAACGATGTTGAAATCAGAGTAGAATAGGCAAAAGTTGGCATTCACCAATTAAAATACTTAGCCCACATACAGTGAGGTAACGTACACCACTGTACAATGCAGCACAGACCCGCCGCCGCCCCACGTTAGTCACGGCATAGTCTTTGTCTCATGCCATGCCGATTGCTGACCGACCACCGGGCTACACTCCAACACACCCACGTTCCACACCGTGCAGGTGTAAAACACAGCGATTATTCCGCCCTGCACGGCCAGTGAGAGTTGTCTGGCAGGACAGGGAGCCCCACAGGAAAGCGGTCGCAGCAGTCCAACACACCGATCTGCACTGCCTGCCTGACAGACAGACTCCATCCAACACTTGACCATACCGTCCCAAGCGTGACGTGAATGATCTCATATACCTCGCACTACATACCGCAGTGCCGTAGCATATGGATATAAGCGCCAGACAGGTATGTAGCTTTCATGCTAGTTGCTATGCATATTTATGCGCATTGTCATTCA
The DNA here is from genome assembly GCA_030265075.1 of Balanus glandula. Classification (NCBI taxonomy): domain Eukaryota; kingdom Metazoa; phylum Arthropoda; class Thecostraca; order Balanomorpha; family Balanidae; genus Balanus; species Balanus glandula. Next base: position 4,254 of record JARBER010016353.1, on the reverse strand, counting down.
TGAAGATGAATGTGTCGTGTAGGACCTGTTGTTAAGTGAATGTAGTGGTATATTTAACAGCAAAATGCACATGTGTTTAAACATTCCTGAGGCATTGTTAGGAGTCGAACTCAAAAGACTACGGGAAAACCAGGTGCGCTTCTCAAACAGTGTGAGTTGGGAGAATCAGCTATTGGCTACATAACAAATGCCAACTGCAATGGAAATTGTTAATTGCATGCATATACCTTGCGCAAAGATCTAGTGAATAAATACTCAGTCGCAGACATCATGATATAACATGTTATCTGTGCTATCATGTCATCGATGTCAAAGCATACTGACAGCTTTGACATCGATGACATGACACGCTTAAACATTTTCCTCGACAACTTCATTATGGTTCGTCTTGTCTATAGTAAAGACTAAATACATCATGTTATACGTTAACCCAGGAACATCAAATTAGTAGCCACAATTCTGTCTAAACGTATATGCCATAACAATGATAACGCCTGAAATGTGGAAAAAAACTTTATAAATATATTTCCAGACAAAAAGCTTCTGCTTGCTGCTAAGTGGCATTCGACAAGGTAAAGATATTACAAGGCGATACAAGCATAGGTGAGTCGAGCCGGACAAAAACGCACAACGCCACATGAGTACGTCATAACGCCGTGCTCTGACCGCCCCGGCTCACAATAACGCAGCTGTTTTTGTCCACTGCTGTCCAAACTGTCACCATAGTGTAGCCCGCCCAGTCTTGATTCGAGTGAAAGTGGAGCATCGATTCTCCTCAGTCTTACAGCAACTTCGTCGAGAAATCGTCAACAAAACACTGGCTAGTTAACACATGATTTGTCGGCTGGAGCCGAAATTGAGTGTCACCCATTGTTGAACATCACCTTCGTTTACGGTCTAATGCAAGCACGCGAAGTAGCAGTATCACACGGTGTGGCGATTCAACAAAATGGTGACTTATAGTGACATGAGTAATTTTCTGTCTTTTTGTGCTTCGCTTCCCACCTTATGTATTTTTCCCATATGTAAAACCGTGGCTGGAAGCGATGTCAGCGAAGCGATATCTTCGTAACCTACCTACAGTTAGATCGTGATGATCCGACGTCATTCGGTAACCAATAGCAATATTAACAACTGCAGTCACAGCCTTGAACATCTTGCTGGTGAACTGTGATTCACAGTGGTAAAAAAATGGGACATTTGGCGAGATTTGACCTTGATAACCTGGTCTGATCTGAAAAAACACTGACGTAAAGTCATCAAAATTATACAAATGTAGACTATGAAAGCAAATATATGCATTGCAACTTTGATCGTTCTAGATTGTACACTTTCGGAGATCTCACGGGGGCACAAAAAGATCCTTTATACAGTTTCCTTCTGGAATTGATCATAACTGCATAATTTCCATCTTCCCGGATTCGATTTGGCCCCGAGTTACGCAAGCGCGCATAGCCGTTGCGTCGGTTTGCACATAAATTGCCGCACTACGGCATAATCGGCGCACCGGGGCATTATCGGCGCGCGAGCGGTGATCTCGAAACTGACCGACGCGGCGCGGCAGAGGCCGGCAGCGGCGCACCTCGCCTAATACCAGGGTGTGGTCACGACCGGGCCGACCCACTCCCTGCGGTTATGGGCCTGCAGCCAGGCGGAGGTAACCGGCGGCGACACGCAGCAGCTCAACACCGCGGGCGGCGGCTGAGGTGGGGTTCGTCACCACCACGGAGTGTCGGGCTGAGGTGGGGTTCGTCAACACCGCGGGCGGCGGGCTGAGGTGGCGTTCGTCACCACCACGGAGTGTCGGGCTGAGGTGGGGTTCGTCACCACCGCGGGCGGCGGCTGAGGTGGGGTTCGTCACCACCGCGGGTGGCGGGCTGAGGTGGGGTTCGTCACCATGCCGCGGGCGGCGACTGAGGTGGCGTTCGTCACCACCACGGGCGGCAGGCTGAGGTGGGGTTCGTTACCACCGCGGGCGGCGGGCTGAGGTGGGTTCGTCACCACCGCGGGCGGCGGCTGAGGTGACGTTCGTCACCACTGCGGGCAGCAGGCTGAGGTGGGGTTCGTCACCACCGCGGGTGGCAGGCTGAGGTGGGGTTCGTCACCACCGCGGGCGGCGGGCTGAGGTGGGGTTCGTCACCACCGCGGGCGGCGGGCTGAGGTGGGGTTCGTCATCACCACGGGCGGCGGGCTGAGGTGGGGTTCGTCACCACCGCGGGCGGCGGGCTGAGATGGCGTTCGTCATCACCGCGGGCGGCGGGCTGAGGTGGGTTCGTCACCACCGCGGGCGGCGGGCTGAGGTGGCGTTCGTCACCACCGCGGGCGGCGGCTGAGGTGGCGTTCGTCACCACCACGGAGTGTCGGGCTGAGGTGGCGTTCGTCACCACCGTGGGCTTTCGGGCTGGGGTGGGGCTCGTCTGATGGCTGTCATGAGACAAGCCGACTGTGGATGCAGAGAGGTGTTCTCTCGGGGTCGAGTCACCCATGCCGCGTTCTTTGAACGAGGGATTCCCTGGAATTCCCATCGAGTGTCAGGTGTTGCATTGAACGGTAATATTACGGTATGTCCGCTTTCCGAGACACAGTTGTAAAAGACGCGCCAAGCTCAGTACATTCCCCTGAATCCCCACAGGGAAGTGTCCACAGAACGGGACCTAAGTGCTGCTCTGTTTTCAGCCTGTCCCAAGGGCAGGGTCACACGTAAGAACATGTTACGCAGGGACAACGTCAGTCAGAATCGTCTGAATCGAGCCCGCGTACCTGACACCAGAAACCAGTATCACATACCGCTGTGCCAGATTGCTACCTCGCGTCGTTGGAAAGCGTAAATCCGCGCGGAAATTGTCCGAATGGCTCAGACACGAATCTCATGCCACGCATCATGAACACAAAAGTGGTAATTTGAATGTATATCGCCCCGAACTGTTTTTGCTATACTCACCGTCATTGCTTAGTAGTATGCAAATTGAGAGTGAGATATAGTTGGTATGTCTTGATAAAAGTATTATATTGGAAATAATTCGTAAAAGTTGTATACTACTACAACTGTATGCCACAATCGAAACCATTGTATTGTAGCGATATAACCAAGTTTCAAATTACTCAACTCATGTTTGGTCGACTCGATTCCACCAAAAACAAAATCAGCGGCGATTGCCTCACCGACCACGGGCTCAAAACTAACACGCTTGCTAGGTTCGAATCGAAGCATAAGAATATATTTATGGCAATAATAATCATCATACACCAGACATTATGAAACACTGTTTTATTTTAAATAAATAAATGTAAAATAATTTTAAATTTAGGATTACTGAACATTCCAACCACAATCCGTTGTGCAATGGACTGACTATTGCGTTTCTACCGAACGCCGTAAGCAATGACACCACCCATGGGACAACGAGCCACCAGGGCCACCACCTAGTGACACTGTGGTCAGTGACGTATGAACACACCCTGTCAATGTATTAGCGTTTCACAATATCTGATATGCTCAGTGAGCCGCCAACGACCGAATGCAGTGCAAGTAAGCGAAGATTTCGCTGCATTCTCACGGGCAGCCGCCACAGGCCGATTAGGCATGAGATGTGTGTCGCGCCCGAGACCTTGGCCCACAACATTCTACGCCGTTCGATGCATTTCACAGCTGCTTCGCCCAGAGCAGACAGCATGCATTGCATGCATAGTGGACCCCCGGCGATAAATGGGTGTATTTGAATAAACCATAGTGCACAAGAACACCAGCCGGAGCCCCAGGGGTTCGGTCGGACTTTCATGGGCTGACTTTACATCCAGAATATCTCCCAGCCTGTTGGTGAGCGGAGCGCAAACAGAGTCGCTCTGCCACGCCTCTCAACCGTGTTAAGCACCGCAGGGGCGCGGTCACGCGCTCCTTAAGTGGTTTGGAAGGTCAAGACCCTACACCGCGGTGGTAACAGCGCTGTGGCCGTGAGAGAACTAGCATCGCCCTCCGCTGTATTGAATTTATGTGGGATAACGCAACGCCACGAGCGAATAATTGGCCCGGAAGGCTGCTTGGTTACAATCCAGAAATATTTTTTCTAAGTCGGCTCCCTTGAACTCATGTTGACGAGGAGTGCCCCCGCCCTGGGTTCACAGTGTCACAAAGGGTTGAACAGGAAGTGTAACTAGCATTGCAAAAGAAGAAAGCTCAATTCACTGTTTGAGTGGTGTTCTGTCATCATGTGTGGCAGAACACCATTTAAACAAACAAACATATAATATACATAT
>JARBER010016242.1:0-12700 GCA_030265075.1 Balanus glandula | reverse complement strand
ATATTTGATAGCAGACCCCGGTTCTAGGCAGAAAGCCCCCAGTGTGAGGTCCCCCGTCACACCCTTCCCCATCCCCAAATTCCATGCCTCCCCAACCCGGCTGGTGCTCGACGATGATTTGTCGGCTCAGGTGTCTGTCATAGACGTTTCTCGCGCATGCGCAGAACGAAAATGTGTTTTGAAGTGCCGGGGAGTGACGTATTCAGTCGTTCTCTCATCCATGCCTAAACCTAAACCTAACCATAAATCAAAACATAACACTAACCCTAAACCTGTAGGTTATTTGTTATTTGCATAGCATAGGTTAGGTTTGGTTAAGTTAGGTTTAGGGTTAGGTTTAGGGTTAGTTTTCTTTTGGCATCATGGTTGTATTTTGAAAACAGGCTGAAGAAAATTGACTGATGTAGAGGGTGGTATTTTTATATTGGCATGCTTTTGAACTTCTTTAAACAAACAAATAAACACCAAGGCATAATGATTCACAATCTTACTTGACAAAATGAGCATGGTAAATTAAGCATTGTGCAAGAGTTCATAAGAGTTCTTGCATTAAATATATTATTATCAATTTTGTAATTATTGTCCTCTCTTCATGAGGCTTAAATCTAACAATTAATGGAAAAATGAAATATATTTCATTTCCATGATTTTTCCTCTTGAAATTGGAATAAATTTATTATATCTAGACTATAGTCTATTTTATTGATCAAAGCACTTGCCAGTTACCAAAAGGTGGACTGACCGCAGGCCAAAATCAGAGTTGGTAAGATTTATAGATGGGAGCTTTGGCTCTTACTCTGCAGTCCTGCTGGCTGCTTATTACAATGTCCGTCCATATGAATTGAGCATTGTAATTATTACTTTGGCTATCTATCCTGCAGTTGTGATATTCTGAGATGCATGTTAAAATTATCTATAATAATGTGGATATCATTGGATTGTTTGTGGAAAATTAGTTTCCAGCTATAACTGTGATTTGTGTTCCTTGTAAACTGGTGAACTGTTTCAGCAACTCATGTTAGGCAGTAATGAATACAGTGTAAGTGAAACATGCAAATGAACTACCACTATTGTTTGTGGGCTGACATCATTCATCACACACTATCACATCATGTAATGGTCTTAGGAGTGGACAGCATGATTGGTTTTTGTGGCACCATCAAGTCTGTGCCAGCCATAAATTATGTGGGGCGGATAACGTATGGCTAGCTGTTTCCTCCCTTGTACTAACCAGATTTCCCCCTCAGGACGTCCCCACCTGCCGCCATCATGCCGTCCCGCCAGAGCCCGCGGCAGACGCGCCAGTCTCGCCGCCAGCGCGCCGAACTGCCGCCGAGCCCGACCCCCAACTCGGACGTCTCCAGCGACGACGACGAGATCACCTTCAAGACCTCGTCCCGCACCGCTGCCGGCACCGCCAACGACTCGGTCTCCACCGTGGCGGCCGCCGACCCGGAGGACGACGTCTCCACGGTGGCAGGCAGCGATGACGAGGCGCCAGAGTCGGTGGGTCTCGCCGACGCGCGGACGGAGGCCGAGGCGCTGCTCAGGGACCTCGCCGACAGCCGCCGGCGGAAGGTCGACTCCCGGCGACAGCAGGATCGCGAGCGGCAGGAGCGGAACCGAGAGCAGAAGCTGGACAAGCAGCAGAGGATGGAGATGGAGCTGAGCCAGGAGCTGATGGACGAGCTGGCTGAGGAGCTGGCAGAGGAGGAGGCTGACACAGGGAGAGAGACGGACACCAGAAGACCGAGACACGCCGACGGGGCGCCCAAGCCGAAGAAGAAGCGGTTCAAGTACCCGACGCCGGCGGCGAGCGCCGTGCTGGATTATATCCCACTAACGGAGGGCGATGCGACATCGTTCAAGGCGGCCGCTCTGCCGGCCTCGCTGCTGCCGGCCGTGGTGAACCCCGAGCTGCTGGGCCTGCGGGAGAGGCTGCTGTACAGCGCGCGCATCCCGCGGACGTCCTCCAAGGGCCTGAAGCAGATCCGGCACAAGCAGACGGCGTCCGGGAAGTATACAAGGCGGTGATGGCGAGGTTCGCAGCGCAGGGATCGGACTGTGTGGAGTGACGTTGGACCGGAGATGAGATGGAACGCTGGGGAAAGTTGGGCCTGAAGACCAAATGGGTATCAGGGAGCCATGCAACAATATTGTTGCAGTGCCCTTCAACCCCAGTCATCATTAAAACGACAGGACTTGAGCGTGGTGTTGCTGGGTGTTGGACGGCTGTTGCAGCTGGTGTTACTTTGTGGCCACCAGTCGTGTACCCATTGTGGGCCGAGTGTAAGGTGTCGGTCGCCGCCGCGATCTACTCGGAGTCTGTACAGGCGGCATCGTCAGAGGTTCTCATTATGGTGGACCATGCGCTACTGCATGCCCGTCCGTTGTATGTTATCGTTTCAACAACAATTTGACTGGAGATAATTGGCTCAGCCATGGCTAACGTAAAACCAGAAAATAATGTCGCTCGTGGTAAACACACTGAAACACGACAGTTATGCGAATCTACGACGGCACGCATGCGCTGTGTGTTTGAATGAAGGTGGGAGTGGAAAAACAGCGTCTGATTGTGTAGTGTCCACTAATATACACACGACGTTACACATTTCGATAACTTGGACAGTTAGCAGTCAACGACGAAGAGTTGTTGCAAAAGTGGCTCCATTATTTACGTGCTATATCGACGTTATCATAACCTACCATGTCGCCCGCGGTGTCCGTTTTGTAACAGGACAGGCTCGCGGGGCTGATCAGACGGACATGATCGAGGATCTCAAACACCAACCCCGAGATCCAATCCATAGTGTCTGGATCCCAGGATCAGATTTCCTGTGTCTGGATCTAGAGATCCGATCCATAGTAATGTGTGCAGAGATCGGATCCTCAGTGTCTCAATCCCCAGATCCGATCCTAGTTGTTTGTTGTGTCCAACGTCTCCCACGAAATGATCCACCATGGCTGCGGTATTGCCATCTATACCGGACGGTTCCACGACCCAGGAAGAACCGTACAAACCCGTTATACCAGTGCCCTGCAGTGTGTCGTGCTACCGAAACGAAAACTTAGCACTCGCCTTACACGGTCACTGTATTGAGAACATTAATGCGTGGCACCTCGTCTTCAGAGCAAGACCATCACGAGGTTCGATCACAACGCCATCTGGCGTCCAACACCGGTACGACAATGACACTAATTGCACGCAGTCTATAACAGCTGAATCACAGGCCTGGCTCGGGACATGATCGGTGAAAATAGCATCCCTGAACCGAATATGCCTCGGGTAAACGAACAACATCCAGGTAAAATATCGGAAACACGTCAGGTGCCTCATGGATTGCGTCTGTGCGTTAGCGAACGCTTTCGTATATCGCCAAAGAAACAAAAACAGTCATCGCGACATAAAATGGTATTTGTGCCTAAACAAAGCTGAATAAATTATGCAAGCTGTCCGCAACAAGTATTCTGCAAACACTCCAGATGAGCTGCGTTCGCGGTTCATTTGTAATGATAATGGACAGTGAGCAAGTGGCACATTTTCCTAAATCAAATAAAAACAGTCGGATTGGACCAAAGACAGCATGACGTAAAATACTGGAACCTGCTGAGAAAGTTAGCTAAACGGTCGCCTTCGCTACCCGCAGCTGCCGTCCTTCCAGCCGTCTCGCCACCTGAGGAGAAACAGACAGAAGCATTGTCAGAATTTAGAACCGTATGTATAACAAACGGCCACTGTGAACAACTGATTACGGAGGTGTACTAAACACGCCTTACAATTTACATAGTTCAGTAATTGTTCAAATGGCAAAGAGAGGTAGCTGGATATTGTCACCATGCGGCACAAGGTACAAACTACTTCGTGTTGGTTTTACTTTACGGAAGCGCCGACTACAGTCATATGGCGCGCGCGCGCACTCGCTACTACAAACAGACATGGCCATAGAACAGGGTAGATAGTTCCAATAGTTCGTACTAATGACCGATATCATGGCATACGTCTGGCATTGTCCTGCCGTTAAGCTCACCTCTGATCGACGAGGTCGCAGTCGAACTCTTGCTTGCCGAGTTTGCGGTTGACCGTGTTGTGTCGGTCGCAGAACCAGCGGGACAGCGACACCCGGGTCCGCACCTGCGGAGGGTGCTCGGCAATGCTGCAAAACACGCGCCGGAACAAATAACAACACCGACTTCCTTTTGCAGGACATCGGCCAATCATTTAAGTAACTGACTTGAATTTTGATAGCCTATGCACAATTTTTCCACAATATGGTGTGCGAAAACAACGCTGAATACCAAATTGCGGCTACAATAAACAAATTAGGACGCGAAAAGCAATCATAACAAGGGAGAAGTATCCAATAGTTTATAGCAGCTTATCTATCATATAGCTGCTTTATCCAATAAACACGCAAGGCGAAATAGATAACTCGCACACTTCTCCAACAGTTTCCACATACCATCACAAATTATTATCTTATCTACCTACGCCTCTGACTACATCACACCTACATCATCATTTAACCACATCATCACCCCCCCCCCCCCACCTCTCCCCCGTTCCTCCCCGCCGACTCACTCCTTCTGGAAGTCCTCTGCGCAGAAGGAGCAGGGGTAGAGCCGGGAGAAGAGCCCGATGAACTGCGTCATCTCCTGCTGCTGCCGCGGCGTCGGCCGGTCGGGGTACACCGCCGCCGTGGTGTGAAGCAGAGACCATGTGTTGCGGCCCAGCTCATCCTTGTCGAGTGGGCAGGTCGACGGTGGCGCCGCCACGCGCCCGGCCGGAGAAACACTGCCGGTCGGCGGCGGGTCACCGGCCTGCCGGGAAGGAGATACAGGGTGAGGGGCGTGATGTGGCAGAATGGGAGGAAAGCAGAATGAAGATCAACTGCACTTGTGGCAGTGACACTGACTCTGAACAGTGAACAGATGTGGCACCAATCACCAGACAGAGGGACTCTCCAATCATAGCTCTGTCACTGTGGCTCAAGGGGGGATCCGATACAGACCTCTCGCACTGAAACTCCCTGTATGCCTCCCCAAACTTGAATGTGTATGAGTGGTCTGGTTCAAAATCAGGCCATGTCAGAGGTAGGGAGAACTCTGTCCAGGTATGTTAGGAATGTACACATTATTTGCTTCTAAATTTGCCTCCATACTAGGAATTGTGTGAATGAAAACACATGGAGTGCTGGTGTTAAAAGAAGTCTGAATGTATTTTTATTAAGATCATGCAGAACATCAATGTTTATAAGACGAACTAAATGTAAAAAATGCACCTGAACTGTCATAGTCATAGTATTATAGAGCTGGCAAGGAGCTCACCATTTAAGGTCATCATAAATAATGTTCTAAAGACTCAGTGTGCTGATCCAATTGGAAGCAGCCTCAGTGGCCAGGCCGTAGCCACAGGAAGACCTTGAGCAGTGGAGATAAAAACACAATATATGTTCTAAAATGTGAGTAAAATCCCTCATTGCTTCCATTAAAAATTGCTACTTATCAGTAAGTAGGTTGAGGGAGGCACCAGGCAAGCATTTGCATGGCAATGAAGAGCAACCATGCAAGATCCAAGCTTTAAAACCCTTTGGGACAGTTGACAATACCAGGGGATACGGGATACTCCTTTCTACTGGTGCTGCATATGAGGCAGATTGTTGGGTGCTGACTGAAAGTACACACCTGTAAATCTTAAGTTGTGTTTGCATGTTTCTGTACATTCATAGGAATCAGAATTACGTGAACATGAGTCATAATAACTGTTCCTGGTGATTGATTACATCCTCTTGCCAGTGGTTTCAGCTAGTGTGAAACTGACCTAGATATAGTCCAATGTCTCCATTTAGTATCACCTTCACCCCCCCCCCCCCCTCTACAGAAGACGCCAAGAGGATGCCATCATGGTCTACATGCTCATGTTAGGTCACCTCTACCTGGACAAGGACTTCTTCCAAGAAGCTCCAAGTTTTTTCTCCAGCAGAAGAGGTCACCTGATGAAGCTAGCAAAACCAAGAGCACAGCCAATAGTGTGGAAAAGCCACTGTAGTATCCATGCAATACATTACTGAAACCATTCCTGCCCTAGTATTGCTAGCAGTCAACAAATGAGTTCAGCAACTGGCTTGACAAACATTGGTCTGTTCATCTGTATGATATCCCCAGCTAGATTCAGAGCATTTAATAGAAATCATCAGAACTTGATGAGAATGGATCTTTTCAGGCCTCTGGCCAAACAAAATTATACAAGTAGTGAGGTCAAGTAATTATTGATCCCATACCCTAGCTATGAACAAACCAGAGTCATGTGGACAAGTGATAAGATCTCAGTGCCAAGTTGCACAGAACTTAATGAGTGTACCTGATCAATATTTGAGTCTACTGAGATGCACTTTCCATAATATTCAGATCAGTGTTGATGAATCAATGGCTTAGAGTCCTGATGCTACAACATGAAAAAGTCAATTCTATCAACAAATGTAAGGGTAAGCCAACAGGTGAAGTCAAAGCAAGGTGATGTCATCAAAACAGGTGATGTCAAAGTCGTTATTTAGCAAACATTGTCATATTTTTATTTATACATATTTTTACTTTGTATAAGGCAAAAGTTAAATCTCAAAAAGTATCTGAATCTAGGAAGTTGCATGCTATCAGAGTGCAGATGATGCCAACTCATTTTGTTTAATGTTTACATTCTACTAGCATGAAGTCTGATAAAAATTAAAAGGTTATTGGCATGTCCGTGGTTGCAGGATTTACCCTTAATCAAGATAGTGTTTCAGGGAAGTCAAAACTGAGGGTAGTAACTAGTAACATTTTTATATTGCTGAATATCACAAAAAATACACTACACACACACCTGTGAATTTGTCAAAAATAGCAACCAGCGGGCTGCGACTTGACAACCGGAATTTACCCGGTGACAACATCCTATCGCTCAGTAAGAAAAGGATAAAAATAAAACATACCGTTTCTTCTTTTCCAGGCTTCTTTGGCCCACTCATACTCATCCAAGTTTTGAAATCCGTGCATGTTCTGCATGGTTTTCTCGGATAAGCGCCGAAATGTTCACGTTCTTCCGTGGGGGCATCCATGATGAAACTCATGTGGTGTGATGCCTATCCCTTTCACCGTGAACACTGTCTTATGACGTCATGATCACGTGATCATTTTCCACCAATAGGGAGGCTGAATCTAGAACATTCAGGAACACAGATGTGAAAACAGACTGCCATATTTGCAGGGCCTTACATAAGCATGTAGAGCATCGATCATTCACTTTTAAGATGCCTCGATTTAACATCGATTGTTGGTTTACCCTTACATTTTTGGCAGAATGACAAGAAAGTGATATCATTTAGTACCTAATACATCCCGCTGGCATCTAGGGTATCAAAGTAAGTGGTGGGACGCGAAAGTAGAACAATGTAAGGCTGAGCAGGAATTGTGTGGACGCTCCGTGCCCGTGACGTAACACCATTCGCTGCCTTTCTCCGAATGGACCTACAGCGTGTAGGGCCTTGGTCGAAACAGTTTTCGTCTTCTAATTCGTCACCTCTCCCATGACGAAATATATTTTCCTCTTTGATAAAGGGTCCCCAAGTTAATGCACGTTATCACTAGGTACCTACTTCGTCTTTACGATCTATAAATTTTAAACTCACCTCCACGATAAATACCCTAACAAAATATGTTATTGAAACGGCTCTACACAACTGGTATATTTTGGACGAGTTGAAAGCTGACCAGAGCTAGACAAATAATCATCAACTACTGAAGAGTCGACTGCAGAGCCATCATCTCAGCCGCCCTGCGGCTAGGGGTGTCTGGTTTTACTCAGCACTGACAACACTTACTAAACTTGTGGATGTAAAATATGGTCGTTATTGATATGCACTGTGGGTCGTTCCAAGCACCAAATCAAAGTCCTCCACTTAAATAAAGTTCTGAAACGAGGTCGCAATCGTAGACTTACACCAAGCCATATCGCCGCTGCGTGTTTGCAACTCATTTAGGAATCAATCACTGAAAAACGATGTTTTCATGCAACCAGTGTTTCGGAAACAACCATCCATCCCCGTCGCCCGCCTGATCCCGAGAAAACTCTCTCGACAACAACATTGTATTTCTGCCGCAGTCCGCCGGGCGGCGTGGGCGGCGACCGGTCGCTCCGCCGCGCCCGTCGGGCGACCGGCCGCCGCCAGCGCCGCTCTCCACACCCCAACCGGGACTGAGCGGCCCACCGCGGCCCAGCTACAGCCCAGCTACAGCGGCTACAGCGGCCACAGCGCGGGCTCCGTGCGACCGAGCCGCGTCCTGGTCAGGCGCGGCGACACGCCGGCGACGGATGACGCTACAGCGCGCACACGGACAGATAGACAGACGGCGTCATGCAGAGACAGAGAGGGGTCTATGGATTCCACGCGGCGGCGGCGGACGGCGGACAAGAGTCCCGGTAGGAGAGTCGCGGGCAGCACCGCGGACCGACACGCCACGCGCCGTACAGTGCGTGGCTTCTGAGCGTCTAAGACAGGAGCGCGTCAGGTCAGAATCGATCCACTGACTGCTGCTATACAAGGCGGGGTGGATGGCTATAGACCACAGGTACACACATAGATAGAGAGACCAGGGATACCTGCCATACAGACTAGAGACGAGCGGGCAAAGATAGATATGGAGGGAGAATACCTTCAACACAGACACCAGCGAGCACGGGGGGGGGGGACTCTTCTCTAACAGTGACGGGGCAGCAGAGACAACATCCACGGGGCAGTGACCGGAGGGTGGGCGAATCGGAGGCAGATCTGGAGAGAGGGGCGGCGCGGGGGAGAGAGCCGGGGAGCGGGGACAGATCTGACCGCGGCCGTGCGTGCCGCACAGCGACAGGTGGGTGCGGGCGGCGCAGGTGGGGTCCGAGCGGCCGGGAAACTGGCGGCAGCTGCTGTGTCGGCCGCCCAGCTGTGCGTTCAGACGGCACAGGTGCGCACGCACCGGCGCTGGTTCAACATGACAGAAACCGACCGCCCACGACGGCACGACGTTGGAGTTCACGCCGTGATGACTACACACACGTGTTCTGCGCCGCACCTCCTAAATCGCAGCCACTCCGGGGGACTATAGTGCGAGCTTGTTCACTCTCAGGATATATGGCGGGGATGTAATCGAACGCGGTGAATTGTAACGCAGCTGGGCCTCTAACCACCGCGGCCCGCGGGCAGCGGCGGCCCATTACGGCAGGCAGCAACGCGGGGGGGGGGGGGCATCCCCGGCAAACACACACACACTCACGGCAATCGCTATGCTACAACTACAACAAGCCACCACACCGGAGCTGACACACGAATAATACATCGACGCACTAGTGACTAGCAGTCTTATTCGATGAGCTGCTACCCTATTATTACTTGCCGCTGACTAGCAGGTTCGGGGGTATTGGACCATACGCTTCCGCTGACGTGCACACGACTCCGAGCAAACAACCAGACAAGCGAGCGGAAACTCAACTGCTCACCGACCCAACACACAGAATAAACAAGGTTAGACAACCAAACGAGTACGATTTGCGCTCTGATTACACCATTATGCAACTGTTTCACAACGCGCCGACGCGGGCGGAACTTATATCACATAGTCGAATGTAAATAATCACGCGTTCATGGGTAAAATTCGACCCCCAACGCCGGGGTCCTCTCACCGTAGGGCCACGGGACGACCCAAATATGGCGCGATCCGGATCCCGAGCGATCCGGATATCCCGACAGGATCTGGCTTCACGCCGCTATAACGAAACCCGGGCTTGTGCCGGAGATCCCCGTCATGGGATCTGTCTTCAGGCCGCGATCCAGCCTGCCCGGCGTTGCCGCCCGGTGTGAGATCCGGATATCGGATCGCGACGTGATGGCGTTGCCGGCAGTCGCTGCGGCTTAGTAGGCCGGCGGCTGGAAGTTGTTGGTTCCTGCGGACACGGATCGCAACATGGTCAGCGAAGTAACACCAACGCCACGGTATGCGGAGACATGACAGAAGGCGAGCTTAAAATGGATGTGTTCAACATCTCATATTTGTCTATAGTTGGCAATAAAGTGTTTGCTTACGTGCATCTTCACCTCAAAAGCACGAATACGACTTTGGTTTGGACAGATGATAGACATTGATTGAGAAAGAAGTCAGTTTGTATTTGTATTTCACGATAAGTCTTACGACAGCCGCTGGCGTTTTGGCTCCGCCTGTCGCCGGTACAGTCTCTGACACGGGACCGCCGCGCCGCACGGGCGACTGAACGGATATTAATTAACGAGGCGTCATGATCAGCTACTACGTGCCAGAGTATGTAATCAAGAATACGTAACCAGTAGCCAGAGTTATCAAGAGTGTGCAGCCGGGGTTATCAAGAGTGTGTAGCCGGAGTTATCAAAGGTTTCACACGTGTGACGTCAACAAGTCAGCCAATGAGCGATGAGAGCCACCGACTGCACCAGTACGGTATGATAGATATTGAACGCTTAGAAAATGAGGTGAGTGGTTTACTTCAACATGCGCCAGCTCCCAATCAGAGTCTGGCAAACGCAAACAAAGTCATAATGAATTGGTAATAACCCTTGTGATGATACCGTACATTTCGTTAACAAACGTGCTATAGGATGACACAAACACAATTAAATGTCACAAAAACGGGATTAGTGACCATATCCAGTTCACAACGTTATTGAACACAACTTTCTCTTCACTTATAAATATGTAAGGTAAGGAGGATGTCAGCAGAGGTATCATGGACAGACGTCCACCCGCGAATTGAGAACATGGCAGCTTGCACCACAAAAGCGAGCCTTACAATGCGGTCCAGGCAGGGTCCTATCGGGGTCTGTCTCTGATATCCAGGCAGAGGTCCGCTACCAGTATTCTGATGAGGTTCAGCAGTCTCAAACAGGATCTCTTGTCAGTGTTCCTGAGGTCTAACGCGGTCTAAGGAGGATCCTGTTAGACTCGTGCCAGGGATAACACGAATAATATTATCCCCCATCCCCCCCCCCCGCCCCCACACACACAGCCTCCCGACACCACCCCTCTCAGCGGATTCCTGCACCTGTCGACAGTAACCCCCTTCTAACCCGGGGACTGTGGCTACTGGCTAGTGACCATATCACCGGGCCCCTGCGCCTGTCGACGGTATCCTCCCCCCTCTCACCGGGCTCCTGCGGCTGGGAGAAGGGCGGCTCCTGGTAGCCGCTCTGGTCAGCCGCGCCGTCCATGGCGCCCGGGTAGCCGGCGTAGGCGGCGCCGCCCTGCCCGCCGCCCTGGCCAGCGCCCTCCTGCTGGTCGTAGCCCGTGGCGAACTCGTTGCCGGTGCCCTGCTTGAAGCGCAGGTAGGCCAGGTAGGCCAGCGCCCCCTGCCGGCGGCACGGCACGGCGTCAGAGGTGGACAGCGGGGGGAGAGGTGACGTCACGTCCCGGTCATGACGTCACGGCGCGTCACCGGCAGCCGTGACGAGTCGATCGATGGAGGACGTACGCTGCAGTGTGATATGCGCATGCTCACGGTAAAATGCAGTTTTGTTTTTCATGTACGTAATGCATACATGTCGAAACAAGCCGAAACAAGTCGAAGTACAAGCCGATGGCATGTACACTGCACAGTCTCTTACAAAAGTCCTATTCGCCAAAAGTTTTGAACTTATGGTCTAATCGGTGCTGCTTGCAGCGGAATTTCCTAAAACTGTATTGCGCTCTAACTCGATATATCGCGGGTAAGCTCAAACCAGTTGCTTTGAATTATGCTGCTTACAACACCAATTAGCAGGCTATTAATGGGGGAGACTGAACACAGAACTTTTGGGGGAGACTGTACGGCAAAAATAATCGAGTTGCTTATATGCAACAGATAGCAGACGAATTAAATTTTTCCTGGATATTGAATAAAACACAATCTGTGAATCCGTATCTATTTAACAAACAAAACGGCTTCTAAATCTGAAGAACCATTAATATAAATGAAATCACAATACAGCGGAAAAGTTCGCTACACCCTACATCATCGCCTTGTATTTTCCTTAATACATACACGAACAAAGACTATATAATACGGCTACCATTATTTCGGCACTCAGCCTAAACCTTCCTATGCTGAAATACAGTATTTTTTACATAGCCCTAACATACTTGACCGGACCGCATACACTATCGTGTTTGACGACCCATAAAGCACAGTCTGGCCGCCTGTTCCCGGTTTGACCATTCGACCCGGCGGCGCCCTGAGAGGTCAGCCGTCCCGTCGTGACCGACCGAGCCGGCCGTGCCGCTATTTCGGGAGTCAACAGCGCTGCCGACGTGCGGCCGGGAGCGATCAGCGGCGCCTGCCCGCCTCCGCCGATAGTGACCCAGACTGCCGGCGCCAGGCGAAACTCCCACGGACTGGCTGACGCCGCCAGGACGTCCGTCGTCCAGCGAGGCGGCGGTGACAATGACCTCCGCCCCACATATAGCCATCGTATGCAGACTGACAGGACGTCCGTCGTCCAGCGAGGCAGCAGTGACAATGAACTCCGCCCCACATATAGCCATCGTATGCAGACTGACGTTCAGCGAGATAGTGTCGGCAATAATCCCCCCCCCCCTCCCACACACACACACACAAACACATACATACACATTGACATCCATCATACACACACCACAAAATAGACTGAACTGGGAGAACACCGACATA
>JARBER010016131.1:0-12700 GCA_030265075.1 Balanus glandula | reverse complement strand
TGTCTGTCTGTCTGTCTGTCTGTCTGTCTGTCTGTCTGTCTGTCTGTCTGTCTGTCTGTCTGTCTGTCTGTCTATCTGACTGACGGTGGTTCCGTTTGTCTCTCGACAGACGCTGACGTCGGCCGCGTCGGAGCTCCGTGACGTGCAGCAGTCGTGCCGGGACCTGGTCATTCGGACCACGTGCCAGTACCAGGCGGCCGCCACCGACACAGACGACTGCGCCGCCGCCAGCCCCGTGCTCCGGTACGTGTCCCCCGTCCCCGTCCCCCTACAGTGCCACGGCGGTATGCTGGGCAGCCAGCCGGCAGTTCAGGAACGATATGGGTCCGTCAGGCATAATGATGAACTGTGTTTGGATCGCTTCTAGCAGTGAGTCTTCTAGAGAATCAGCTAATCAACACGAATGTAATCAATGCAACCAAAACATAATGTATGGTTTCGTTTAGCCAGATAACTTGGATTCGTCTGGATCGACTACGCGCAGTGCCCGGCACTTCCTTAGTAGAATGCCAGCTCTACATCCTGTGGAGCGGTGACCACTGTGTGCCGCGGGCCCGTCGCGGCCGTGTGGGCAGCGGCGGCGGCGTGTGGCCGCGTGTTCGCTGCGTGTTTGACCAGCGTCGTATCTCCGGCGCCCCGCCGTGCGTCCACCCGGCGGTGGCCTTTGTCCGGTGCTCCGTCCCCCAGGGAGTGGGGAGGGGGGAGGGGGCTCATTGGTATTCCCCGGCCGCTGGCAGCAGTGGCGGCCGACCGGTGGTGGCTGCCGCCGCTGCTGCCGGCGGGAAGGCTGCGAGACTAGGTTCCGGGCGGGGCTGTACAGTATACACAGCAGAGCTCTGCTGTGCCTCACCACCAATCCAGCTGCCTTCTGCTCTCGTTGGAGATATGGTAGCTGACGGGAGGTCGTCCCGCAGTGTCTTGACCCAGTTGAAGTTGTGTTTTCGTTAAGTGCTGTAACAGTCACGCCCAACTTCCAATATGTGGCCATTCTGTACATGCTGCCAATATTTTGCAACAAAGTGCGACATACAGTCCACAGTCCACTCGCAGCGACCGACTCCGTTTCGCAGAAGACAAACGGGCCGGCTGCTGATTCGAAACGGAATTACACCCCGAACAGCTCCGGTGAAGCAGCTTCTGATACCCTCCAATCCGAACACACTAACCGGTCTCTCAAATGGCCGTTTTTTACCGGCTTAGCTGTAAATGTTGTGGTCGTTCGAGTGGCTTACGTAAACACCCCGCGGCGCCTCCGGGGAGATTACCTGACGGCTATTGAGACAGTCGCCTCATACTCGACCGGATACTGTTGTGAGCCCTCGCAGAGCCCCCTCAGAGCGGTGATGTTATTGCGTCCGCACAGGAGCCGCCGCCCCGGTACTTCCGTGGTTTACGGACCTGGGGAGGCTGGGTAGCGGCGGGGATGTAGTGGTGGTCCCTGTTTGGCCTCAGCTGGTCACAGGGCCGGGTTCTTTCCTCTACGCGCTGCGCGGTGACGGCGGCGCGCGCCACGAATGCCTCGCCTCCTGCCCTCCGCGCGTGACGGCATCATGGCGACAGGCCGTACCGCCGACGGAGTATTCTCGGATCGCGAGCCGCCTGCCCCGGGTCGCGGGTCAGCGGTCACCGGTGTCTACCGAACCAGGATCATGTGGTCTGTGTGGTCCCGTCCGACTGAGCTGAACTCCATCTGACCCTGCCAGACTGGACCACTCGCATCTTCTGCTGTCTTCTGACTCGGCACCTTCCGACTGTTCTGGCCGGCTACTGTCGTCTTGACTCGGCACTTCCGACTCTTCTGACCGGAGCCGCACCCATCCGTGCCCACCGCGCTGCAGGCGGTGCGACGCGTGCCCTCTCCTCCCCCCGCCACCCCCTTCGCCGCGACTGGGGAGGGCCGGCTCGCGCCGCGCGGAATCGGCCGGCCGTCGAATAGAGATGGGTGACGCCTGCCGAATAGAGATGGTGCCATTAGCGCGTGGTCGATGGCGCTGGCATCAGCCGGCTGCCGCCCGCCGCCCGCCGCCGCCGCCACCGGCATGAATTGTTAAATGCCGCCGCGCCGCCGCCGCCGCCGCAGACGGGGTGAGAGATCTCACCATTGGGGCCCGGTTCAGGGGTGAGAGATCTCACCATTCGGGCGCTGCTGGGGTGAGGTAGAGAGGGGGACGCGTCGTGTCAGGTAGGGGCGTTACGTGTGACGACTGGGGTTGTGAAGAAACTCGGCGAGCGGCAGCGGCTGCTGGTGGAAATAAACTAACTCGATGTTTATTCGCTTTTGTAGGCGCGCTGCTGGTTAGTCACTGAAGTTGCATACCGCCATCTTGTATCTTCCGTAATCCTGTCATTTTAGCCTGCTTCGTTCGCAGATAATCTTTGTGTTTAGCTGGCTGCAATGCTCGGAACCATCTGCTTACTTGATTCGCTCCCCTGTATTTATGGCGCTCCCCTGTCGGCAGTCTCTCGTTTGCGCGCTTCTACAAGTGCTGAAACACTCTGGCGTCGTTTTAACTGCCGTAAAACAACAGCTCCCGCCAAACGAGCGCGCCGTTTAATTCTGTTTCTAATTAGACGGGTGTTTAATCTTGTCGCAGTTAATTGGGCCGCCGTAATTGTGCGGATGATAGTCGTTAAATTTTAATTTCTGCAGCGGGCGGGTAACGAATGAGTTCCGATATTCGGGTGGCGACATTCCTGGTCGGCTATTATGTCGCCGGCGCCACATCTGGCGATTTACGGACGGCGCGGCGGCGGCGGGGGCGGCGGCGGGGCGCGTGCTGCGGCTCAACCCTCTCCCGGCGGGTCAGCGGGGCCGCCCGGCCACGCTCCCAGACGGACACAAATGTCGTTTTAATGACTGCCGCTGTGTTGCTACCGCCGGCGGTGGTCGGCCGTCGGGCGGCGCGCTCTCGCTGTCGGTTCGCTGCAGTGGTCCGGTAGGCCTCGGACGGGCGGCAGAGAGTGCGCTGCTCGCGGACCGCCGGCCTCTGGGCAGGGAGTGGTCGGTCGTAAATCGTTTAAAAAACGGATCCCCGACACCGGGTGCGATAAAAAGTCGCCGAATGGATAAGCCGGCGTCGTCGAGCCGTAAATTTCCCGACTGCGACAGCCCGCCGCGGGTGGCCGATTGCAATGCATAATTTTCGGCCCAAAGGAACGCTAAACCGGGATAATTTATGCGTTATTTACTAGTTTTTATTTACTTCATGAGCGTGTGTGCGCGTAAATCATGTTGCTGGATGAGCTATGCGTTGCGGCCCGCCCCTAACCGGTCAGCACGGCCCGGTCCTGGCGCGCGCACCGCCGCGCCGTCAACTCATAATTGTCTCCGATTATTTCTGTGTCTTTTCATCTCGGTAATTGCGTTTTTTGCCCATGTCTAATGGCTCGGTTTATCTCTGCAGCTTTCGCCTATTGAGGATTGTAACCGACGCTGGTAATAGGACAGTGACGGAGTTGTTTTGGCCGGGCGCTGGGGCGTGTCGACGGCAGTGGATGTCGATGTTGCGGCTGCTGCTGCTCCTGCTGCTGTTGCGGCTGCTGGACGGTTTGGCTGCTGCTGCCGTGGTGTCGGCCGTAGCTAGAGAATGTCCGATAAATTTCCGCTGGATTTCTGCCCGTCACCGTGAGCCGAGCCGACATGCGGGCTTGCCGTGACTATCCCTATCCCACTCTGGGCTTGCTGGCTGTCCAGTGTCCAGTGTCCAGCCTGCCGCCAGCTCTGTTTCCGTGGACTCCATCGTGTGACGAGTGTATGCCTAAAGGACTCCTCGGTCTGACGGTGCCGTCTCTGTCTGTTGCAGGCGGAAGAGCTACTCGGCGTCTCGCCGGGAGCTGTCTGCGCCGCTGCCGGGCCGGCCGGGCCGCGGCCGGCGCGGCTGGCTCTGGCGCGTGCTGCGCGCCTCCCTGCCCTTCCAGCTGGCGCTGATGCTCTGCTTCTGCGTGGCCTGCCTGCTGGAGCCACACTGCTGTGATAATCTCAACAACCTGAGCATGTCGCTGACGCCGCAGCTGCGCTACATGCGCGGACCGCCGCCCATCTGAGCGGCGCGGCTCTGTGCGACGGCCCGGGCCTGGGGACATTCCTGTATGTGTGTGACGGAGGCGTCGCGTGTTGTTACTAGTCAGAAACTGTCGGTGGACGGCCAGTGGAGGTTACGGTTCCGGCGGCCGGCCCAGTGTTGTGCTCACCGCCGGAGGAGGAGGGTTGTACGTACAATGTACGTCCCCGTCGGTCGGTGGAGAAGACAGTGTCGGATCCGCCGCGTGACGCGAAATCGAAGAAAAGCAGGGGAGCGAGTGTTTTGGTGGACGGGGAGACACAGCGGCCGTGTGTGTGTGGCACCGTGACGAGGCAAGAGGCACGTGTTGTCTCTGGCCGGAGTGTCGCGTGCTGCAGCTGATGTGACGTGTTGTTTGTGGTGAAACACTTACTGTTGCAATGTGTGATGGCCTGCTGTCTACCGATCCACGATGTGTGTGTAGCGTGTTAAGGGCTCTCCTCGCCTGGAGAGCGTTCAAGTGCCACTGCTGATTGACCTATTGTCCCGAACGTGACCTGTGTGCCTCCTGTGGGGCGACACGAGCTGCCGCTCTCTGCGGCGAACCCTACCGGCAATACCAGCACAAAGTCCACCACCCTGAGATTCGCGCTGTTGAGGTCCGCGTCCCCGGACCGCGGCCACGGCTGCCCCGGCGCGCGGGCCTCACATGAGCCACTGTACAGACGTAACTGTAAGGCGTAGCCGGTAAGGAGCGCTAGGTTAAGACGTGTCGGCCGCGGGCAGTAAGCTGTGCCTTGGAGCGGGCGCGGGGGGCCCCGTCACCGCCGCCCGCCGCCCCCTGCTGCGCTAGAGTAAGTGACCGGCGGCCGATTACTGCGGTGACGGCACGCGCGGATCCAGCCGTCCACACCACATGTGTCTCCCGTCTCTATATCTCTCTCGCTCGTGACAAACTCGTGTGTGCCTTACGAGACCGCGTAGTGGCCGCCGCCGCCGCTTGTACATCGCAGAGCTTGGTTTGGTGTGGGGGCGATGTCGCGCGCGCGGCCGGCTTGTGTCTAACGCTTTGGAGGCGGTGTAGAGGCGGCAGGTGTTCGAGTAGTGAGCGCGACCCGCTCCGCACCGGGCGGCCGGAACGCGCCGTCCATGCTGAAAATACTGCCATGGCCAACGGGTCCCGCGAATCGACGTAGTCTCATGGAGGAAACCGATTGCTGAAATTCGTACAAAGCTAATCTCGCGGCTATTCGTTCGTGTGTAGTGCATGTGGAAGCGATTACGACCGACGACCCGCGCGCTGATGCTGATTCGGAAGCTTTAGCGATGGACTCGCCATTGTAGTGGTGGGATGGCATGATTTTGTTTGGGTACCGCGACAGACTGATTCTGTTGCTGCTCGTGGGATGTGACGGTGGAATATGTCTTTATATGTTTATAGACGATAACGTCGGAGCGTGGAGGCCGCCGGCCGCAGTGTAGGTACTTGGTAACTCTTAATACACACACCATTGGAAATCCGACTCGCCTGTGTGACGTGCTGGAGCGGGTGACGGAGGGTGAGATCGCATCCGGACAGCTTCCGAGTGGTCGGCGGATAAGATTGCGCTTCTGAAATATTCAGTAGCTTCATGGTGACCCGTCTCACTAAACGAACTTAAGTTGCAGTCAGTGATGGAAACTACTTCTTAGCGTGTGCTTTTGCGCTTTAACTATTTCTTAGCGTCCCCTGAGCTTTTGCGGTCGTGCATCCGGGCCAGTTTCAAACGGATGGGATGATTTACTGAAACGTCCCACTGCGTACTACTGACACACGGGGCTAGCTGGGCTTCAACATCAGGTAGGTGCTCCGTAGTCGATAGCAATACACGTCCATTGGCATGGGCGGAGAATGTAGTATTGTAATATGGCGGGTGTGCCAATGACAATTCAACTTTAAGTTAGTGTGACAAAGAGAGCCATACCAACATTTTGGTATTCGTTATTTGTATGAAACGATCTTGTCAGACTATGGAAAAAAATCATAAAAATGGTTTCAAAATACTCTTTAGACACACCAACTTCGAAAACAGTTCTGCACTCATGTATTGGCGTCGCCACACAATTTTCAGGTAGTGCCAGTCAGTTTTTGTTTGGGGGGCAGAAGTTTGCAATCCATGTCTGCCCCCCATAGGGCTGATGTTAAAATATGCGATTACTAGACCGGACTACAGCCGGAGCGGTCTTGACAGGGGCGATGTCATCTGAAATGGTAAGGCTAACTCAAGAGATTTTGAAGTCATTCTTACTATAGAAGCAAAAGTCTGGTCCCAGACTCCCAATGTCCCGTGCTGGAAACAAAGCTGGTCACGGCTGTGACTGGCCAGAGGCCAGCCGTGACCAAACACACCGGACATAAGGGTTAGCATTGTATCGCCGTGACTGAAAGTGTCACTTGCCAAGAGATGTGTGCAATTCATGGATCCGAAGGTAGGATCTATGATCCCAGAGGATCTCGCAACAAAATGAAATGTTGGATCTATGATCCAACCGGATCCCACGACAAAATATAGCAGTGGATTTTGTATCCCAGAGGATTCCTATAGGGCACATTTTACAATGGATCCTGGATCCCACAGGATTTCATAATAAGCCACGAAAATGGTTAGTGCACTCGAAAAGAGCATAAACCGAACGTTTATCGTCATATCACAAATGCGACACAAGGCTAGGTAGGTTGTGCATTCCACTTGCCCATAATGAACCGCACATTTGTATTATTAACTGCGATTGAATTTCAGTGTAAGTGCAAAGCGCATGTTTAGGCGTTTTGTGCTGCATGGCACAGCATCGGCTCGAGCAAGCGTTTTGTGCTACGCGACACAGCATCGTCTGATCAGGCGTGATGTGCTGCGCGGCACAGCATCGCCTGCCATCAGGCGTTTTGTACTGCGCGGCACAGCATCGCCTGCCATCAGGCGTTTTGTGCTGCGCAGCACAGCATCGCCTACGATCAGGCGTTTTGTGCTGCGCGGTAAAGTATAGCCTGGGATCAGCTGTTTTGTGCTGTGCGGTACAGCATCGCCAGCGATCAGGCGTTTTATGCTGCGCGGCGGCACAGCATCAACACTCTTGTGAACGGCAAGTCGTTGCTCTGAGCTATTACGGCGAAGCACTACTCGATGTACATTCGTGGAGGCAGAGCGAGCCGATGTAGAGAATACAAGAGATATACGAGTCATGCAGGCCATCAGCGTCGCCCTGAGACCTACCGATGCCCGTTCTGTCCCGGTTCTCAGCGAATTCCTGCTGGGCACAAGGTTATCGACATCAGTCACTCCGCAGAGCCATCGTGGTGGCACGTCTCAGCACGGAGCACCACAATTGAAATTTGTGTTTGGTACGATAAATAGGTAGCTGCCATAAGACATATAATCAGCTTTTTTTATAATCGCTGAAGCATACCTAGTTTACTATATTAAGTAAAACCTAATATTTTTTAATGTTTGTCATGCAACAAAATATATTTTGCTGGTTCGAACTGTCTTTAACCAAGCCACATATAACAGTGTAGACCCTGTTCCTTTCCTGTGCAATAGTAGGTATTGTTGCTGCCACGGGTTTCAAAAGCTACTTCAAAAAAATACAAAGGATGTCCCAGTTTTAAGCTGTTGGTGTCTGAGGATTCGACAAGAGACTTTGAGTGAGAGTGGGCTAAAATAACAAAAATTTACCATCAATTTGTATGCTTAACCCTCGCTCTCCAAAACGACCCCCGGAGGTTTTTCTTGCATACCTTTTACGCAAGCGGCACATCTGTCTGCATTTTTAGGCTAGCTGAGTTAACAACAATTTTGCCTTTGCATGCAAAACAATTATAAAATTGTTGGATACGTTTGGAGAAAATTACGTTTTGATGACGTCATATTTTGTCATTTTCGGCGAAAAGGGATAAATGCATGTAAAATCTTAGAAAATCAAGTTATCGTTCCTGTGCCCCGTTCTCGTGTCCCACTCCCGTGTCCCGTATTCCAGTCCCAGATCTATATCCCGTATAACGGTCCCGAAAGCATGCTTGTAAATAGCATGATTGATTGCATTGGGCTATCAGATGACAAAGACCGCTTGTCAATCGGATACGAATTTCTACAGATAGTATAAACTTCTGAAAAATGCAACGGTCGCTGGTCGGGTTGGGTCGGGTCGGCCGCTTTTATGTGAGGAATACCTCTAAATCAGTAAGGACACGCGATCTCCACAGTCCACATCTGCTTCGCCTTCTCTCCATCTGCAATATATGCTCTACCGTTTGCAGATAAACTTCCTTATATCAAGCATTCCAAAAGTCGGAAGATTTGAGTTTTTCTTGAATACATAATGATCTTGAAAGGGCAAATCCACGAGCAACCAACACCGAGAGACATAGATTAGCCCCGGTACTGGCCCCAAACCCCACGACTAAAATAGATCGAAATACACATTTCAGGAAAATGATGCAATCCTTCAATCGCAAATCCATTTCAGATCGGTTCTGAATGAACCAGGAAAATGGATTTGATAGTTTTAATTGGTTTTATCATAGCAAGCATGCGCAGGCGTCTGGAGGCGGAAGCGGCGACCCAGCGGTGACCGCTGCACCCCTGCTGACGCGGCGCGGCGGCGGTGGGTCACTACCCACGGCGGCCGGCGCGGCCCGGCTGATGTGTCGATCTGCGGTCACTCCGGCGCCGGAGTCGGCCGTTTTTACCGAGCCCGCTGCCCATCCGGCGGTGACAATGGCCGCCGCTCCGTATTGTGCGTGGTCAGCCTCGTTTGTTTCGCACGCCGAACGGTCGCCATTGTGCGCCCTGATCTCAGGACGACGCCGGCGGCAAAACATCGGCCCCGTCTGCCTGCCCGGAGGAGGCGCTGACAGCCGGGCCAGGCCGGGGTGATCGACCAGTGACGGCCCGTCAGTCTGTCAGTCCGCCAAGGTGTTGGCGGGGCTCAGGAAGGGACGCTGGGCTGTGTTCAGGTCAGACAGATGAGCGAGCCGATAGGGGGTTTCGCCTGAAGGTGTGATAGGCTAGCGAATGGCGATTGGTGGCGATGGAGGCTTTGCTCCGCTTGGCCGTCAATACATCTGACTATATAAGAGCGAAGTACAAGACGGAGGCTTTGCAACAAAACTTTAAAACAAACGTAGTCGCCTGCCTAAGATGTTTGTGGCAACTGTAATTGGCTATATGCGCTTGCTTGCATATTACGATTGTATAAAAATGTCATGAATTAGCTTTACACTCGGCCACTCTTTCAACTAATGATTTAACAAGCTTTGGCGGTACCTAAAGGGGGCGCATTAGACATTGGCACCGCTGCATTTTTGTCTTGATATGTCGAAGAGTGCGTCCGTCTTTTATTCTCCGTACCTACACAAAATATAAGCATTTGGCGGCTACAGGCTGTCATCCGCGGCGCAGTTTTGGTTCAGCTTCAGAATTACGTGACGGTACACTTCTGCAGCTCTCAGGTCGTACGTGTCCCGCTGTTACTTCCACTTTGCAGCGGGGAGAAAATTGCCGATATTTGTCGACGCTCCGGCCGACGGGCTGCCTGCGAGGCTGCTGTATGAAATGTGCGGCGATTGCGAGCGATTTCTCTGCAGTTAACGAGCTGCAGTGCGCGTATCGCGGCGCCTGGGGCTGCAGGTTTCACTCTGAAGGCCGGCGGCCGCTGCCAGGTGAAATTCGAGGCGTGTTTCCGGCGTCACCGCTGCTGGCCAGTAGGGCCACGTCAGTAGAGGAATCCCTGGAATGGGGAGGGACCCCTGGCAGCCGCTACATATGTGTCGTCATGTGTGCATCTGGACTCCGGTCTATAGCCCCAGGCTGACTGGTGACCTACCACGGCCCAAATCAGGGGTGCCGCCCGGGCACTGCAGAAGAGCAGCTCGGCGCGCTTGGTAAGATACTTGCCTTCTGTGCAGGGACTGGGGTTCAAGTCCCTAGGCGGGTCTCTGTAAAGGTT
Organism: Balanus glandula; assembly: GCA_030265075.1. Lineage (NCBI taxonomy): Eukaryota > Metazoa > Arthropoda > Thecostraca > Balanomorpha > Balanidae > Balanus > Balanus glandula. The sequence goes on along the minus strand of JARBER010016131.1, from coordinate 2,714 downwards.
GACCGGCTCCCCATACTCCTCCAAACAGAGTGAGATCCCAATTAACACTTTGACCCCCAAGAAATATGGTGCTTGGTCCACAAACCAAACCCTGGCACCCACCCATTCCATCGTGTGAGTCCTGAACACCGCCGCAGTGTTGTGCCGTGAGGCTCTGATCCGGGTTGTGTCCTCGGTTCACCGCGGATGTCGTGGCTGGCACCGACCGATCCCGTCAGACGGCACCGTTTACCCGGGGCATATCTCACCCTACAACGCGTCCCGGCCAGGCCTCGACCGGCCGCCCCATCCCCGGATAACACTAACCGCCCAGACGACGGTGACCTATAGGCTGTGGGCTGACCTGCAATTAACGATGGCCCGGATAATTCGCCAGCCGGCAATCAGCCCTCCGAGATGGTGGCATGATTAAAAAGCCGCCGCCTGCCGGCACGGCCGCCGATGTTGATGTGCAGAGAAGATTCCGGTGCGGCATGGCCATCAACATGATTGCATCTCACGATCTCCGCTAAATGGCCGTCTGGGCCTCGGCCAGAGAATGCTGTAGCGAGCTGAAAACGCAGCGGATCAGGGGTGAAAGGAGCGCACCGATCGCGGGGCCGGCTGAACGTCCGACGCGCCCCAGAACAAGGCTCGTCAATCACCCAGCTCAGGTGGGCTGCAGTTAGTTTACATCCGCACGAGGGTCTCCCGAAAAAAAAAGATGGCATGGCCACCCTCGCCACACCCTGCACGGCCAGGTGATCGGCACAGGAATATATGATGCGTCGGTGGACCAAGCTGAAGGCAAATGTGTAAAGTCGACAAGAAAACGAACACATAAATGGAAGCTTAGTAATCGCTGGTCAGGGAGTTTTGCTATCACCTCAATGCGGGATTGTGCATGTGTTTTTCGAGAGCTAGTGTGGTAACCCAGTGACGTTACCCACCACTGAGGCCCGAGTCCTAGTAAAGATCATACTCGGGCCTGGATCCTTAAGCTGGATACTGGATCCCAGTGGATCCCTCCGCATAAAATGCAAGAAAATGTTGGATACCAGCGGATCTCTTTGTGTAAAATCCATAGAGATCCGGGATCCTTCTAGATCCTGCTGTGTACATTGCGCGGAGAACTCAGATCTGGGATACTGTAACCCTCGGCGAAAAATGTTTCAGGAGCTGGTATCCCTCTTAGCGTATCTCTATTGCAATTAGCTTCAGACCTTAAAGCAGGTAGGCACAAGATGCAGAGACTTGCTTCACAATTTATGTTCTCTTTTTACGTATGTTGTAAGTACTTACCTAGGTAGTATTTAGTAGAGTAGTATTTAGAAGAGTAGGTACCTACTATGTAGAGGTGAGTGTGGAAAATTAGGACGATGGGAAACAAGGACATGTAAATATCTTAGGGACGGCCAGTGCCTGACGATCGTTTTTTTTCGCGTTTCTCTTTTTTTGTATCAGGTAACGCTGGCATGGGTGGAGAATCGCTTACAAAGTTGCCCGGCCAAGACGTGATATTTGGATCGTGAGCAAATATCATTTTATCTAGTGTAAATTTATCACTTAGACACCCAACATACATTTGCATGGATCTGAAAGTAAGATTTATGATCCTAGAGGATCTTAACCCGCGCCCCGCTAGGGGGGCAATATCTGCCCCCCCCCCCCCCTCCCGGATTTTCTCAATAACTCCAAAGCTATACAAGATATCAACGCGAAACTTCCAGTACCTTAGCGAGCATCAATTTCACGTCTTCACAAAAAAAGTTGATGAAATCGGCTCACAAATATTTGAGACAATGACATTATAATGATGTCATGTCAAGCCATTTTTGATCAAAAACCGATAAATGTTTGAAAAATCGTACAAATTCGAGAAATACAGCAAAGAGCAACAAAAAACGTGAAAAGAACGAAAATAACATTATCTACAAGACGGTTATCTCGAATTTTCAATATTTTAAGTTTTTTTACTCCCAAAATTTAAAAAAAAGTTAAACCATATTTTTTCAAAGTTTTCAAAAACCGGAATATATGTATTACAACTACGTATGAACAATACTGAAACAACATTTCAAGCCAATAGCTTTATATTTGTCTGACTTATGGCTCCCTAAGTGTTCATATCTCATGTCATCATTTTTTTTTAATTGCCTTTAAGGAGTTTATTTGACAAGATATAAGCAAATAAATGTCACCGCTGTATTCCTAAGACGGATTAGGTGTATAAATATATATTATTGATTTGGGTTTATCAATTTCAAAATTTGACCTTATTTGACCTGACATTGACCTTTTATGGGGTCAAGTTGTAAAAATGAAAGCTGATATATAATTTTACGTATCAAACTACCCTCATAACATGTATTGCATGACTTTCGTAGACCTCTTCCCTACAGTGGCCTTGTGCGACCTGACCTTGACCTTGACCTTTGCTGATTTTTTCCTTTCTGCATAATGCAGGAGATGCTTTATACCTTTGAGACCACTCAGTACGATATTGGTTCCAATTTAGAGCTTTGAAAGGAATATTTGGCCCAAAACAAAAATATCAAACATTTTGCGGTTGACCTGACTGTGACCTGACATATGCAATATTTCGGAACATTTTAAGCACGCTATGAACGCAACTTATTGAGAGCTTTCGATTGCCGTCTTGCGCGTTGCGCTGCGGCTATTGGTTCGGGAGATAACCAGGGGGGCAATATATGCCCCCCCCAGCGGGGCGCGTT
>JARBER010015910.1:0-12701 GCA_030265075.1 Balanus glandula | reverse complement strand
TACGTGGGGGGGCAATATATTGCCCCCCCCCCCAGTGACTCGCGTTATAGAAAATACCCCAGTGACTGGCGGGTTAATGGACTACCGAAATTTAGAACGCGGCCAATGAATAATCTACTTTCGGCCGTGCACTAAACGGTGGTTATGATCATAGGCCTCTTGCGTCAAACAATATACCCTGGTAAAGCTAAATTCTGCCAAGAATTGGTAAAATCCAGATGATTCCATGCTCCGAGCCCCTGTTGCTGATTTGGTAGAATCCTTCACTGATCGATCTGGCATTGTCTGAAATCGTGCTGTGGAGATTATTGACCACGCTAGTCAAGCATAAGTTGAAAACGTGATCTTTCTTGGATTACCAATCTTGGTAGAATTTAGTTTTACCTAGGTAGATTTTTGGTGCAAGAGAAGAGACCTCTGATCTAATATTATTTAAGTGCAATCATCTAGCTTAACCATAATGGACTGGGTTAAAAGACATCAAACACGTTGCTGATAACGTGTTTAATTTATTTAATGTTGATCGCAATCCATACCTCAAAGAATTCACAAGCGACATTCATAAAACATTTAAATGTATTTGGGTACCTTAAAAGACACCTATAGGGGACGTCATAGTATAACACAAATGCACTTAAACCATATTTGGCATGAAAGCAAACATAACATTCGAACGCAAGGCATCAAATAGCCCCAAAACTGAATTAAGATACATTTCAAAGGTTATCCACCCAGTCGTGGGTAGGCGTGAAATCTACGATCAATTACATATTGCTTATATTCTAAGGGTTCAAGGTCATAAACATGACCTAAGAACAATGGGTCGATATGTTGGGAGAGAATATAAACTTTAGTAAACCCGAAAACACACTGGATATTATTTCAATGTCTCGGCAACTTCTACATTGTGTTATGTCTATCGACCGTATTACTGTTCAAAATCATAACACCGTTATTTTGACGACAAAATAAGGACATTTACAAAAAATACCAATTCGCCATTTTTTTGCACACAATGAAACAATATTCTGAAATGCATTTAAAAAAGCCAAGGGTCAAAGTCACGCAAGATCGTGAAAGGTCATATGATATGACCAGTTCAAATTTATCAAACCCATGTATGATTGAACTACGCTTGAGCTGAAAATTATAATGGTTATTTGTATTATTTCATTCTTGCAATTTGAAACTATTATATGATATGAGTCATATCATATAATAGTTTCAAATTGCAAGAATGAAATGATAAAAATAAGGTTATCAATAGTATGTGGAAAAAAGCGTCGATGGAGATTATCCATTCCAGGATCGGACATCGAAAGTCGCGTTTGTTGGCGGCTGTCCGAGCTGAAAGTGGTCCGATCATTCACGCTTGAAAATAAAAAAAACGTCAAAAATCTATTTTTGACAAGGTCTAAATAGTCTAATGTCTAATAACTAATAATGGTAAATGTCTAATAACATTTGAGCTAAATGTCTGACTGACATGAAACTAGTTTTGTTGAACGGAGAATAGATTGTTTTATAAGTGCACCAAGTATCATATTCCTACATATCACCAATACGAATTGATAAACCTCGAAACTCGGCGCGTTTTTTTTTTTTGCCCACCCAGTATATAGAACTTAGTAATGCCAAACTGCGTGGTCATGGTCCACATATGCTGATAAACACATTAACTGCTAGAGATGAGATGCGTTTACACATAGCTTACGCTTAATATAATCATTCAGGAGGCTTATGCCACTCTGAACAATGCTTTCAATTTCCTAAACTACCTACACGAGCTGAATATGATTATTGTGAGAGCCTTTGGCAAAGTTTGACAGATTTTAAGGGTTATGCATAATGCATGAGCTTTGTGGCCGGAAAGCAGCCGTATTTGCCGACACTTCCGACGGCCTGTAATTGAACCATGAGCTCTGTAATTGTGGGCCGCTCGGTGAGCCGACCGATTGGTTCGTGGTTTGGCTGACAGAGAGGACCTGCTCAACTCGGACTCAGATGAAGCTGCCGGCAAGGCGGGGAAGAAGGGAAAGCGGCGAAAACGGAGGGCAGGTAGGTGAGATGGGTGATGACATAATCCAATGGAATATGACATCTGGATTATGACATCTGGATTATGACATGACACTGGATTAAATCCAGTCACCGGGAAACTGGACTGCCAGCGGCAGCAATCGCTAAACGAATCGTCTTCAGAAACTATTCATAAGAGTTAATCGACAGTACGCAAGAGTTTGTTGATGATCTATATTAAAGTATTTGATAAAACTATTCAAAAACCAAATACAAAATAATTATAATAAAATATTCCAAAAATATTGAACGAGTTAACTAGAGCATTCCGCGACAGATTTTCAAAACACAAATCATAAGCTAACACTGGCCTCAGATTTGGGTCTAAAACTGTTCATGGAGTATTTTATTACTCTGGATTCATCTGAGCTGGTCTCAGCTCGCTCAGAGAAAAGGTCATCGTGTTATAACCTGCGTCTTTTCCACAGGTCGCTCGGTGTGGTTTTGTTTGGTGGCTTATATCTCATAGTTATGTGACATCAAATGGACATACCTGTCGTAATGATCAGAGGAAAAGTTTGGTTCAGCTAGATTTGAAATTTGTTGAACTGTAACCCGATGATCTTAGGTCATGTTATTGAATTGAAGTTTTATACTAGTGCAACTAATACAGCTTTCTGTGGTATATTTTTATAATTTTAATTTCTAACATTAATTCTTGCCTAATGGGAGTTCTTAGCAGAGCCCCTGAGGCTGCTTTTTAATAAATTTGTACGATTACATTGGGTCTTCTCTGAATTTTTTGTTGTGTCGGAAGCCATTTTATTCCTCTGATCTTAACAAAATTATATTGAAATAGGTGAAGCTGCTAAGGAAATAATTATGATCAAGTTACATCCTGTTAAACCATTTGATTGTGGGAACAAATCGTAGAAAGCTGGTTTTAAGACAAACGAAAAATCAAAGAAGTCAAAAGATTAATTTCTACAGCATGGCTATCACGGATTTGCAAAAATTTGAGCTTTTGACCCTCAAAAGTAAAAATTAAAAAGTGTTGCAAAACAATTGATTTGCAAGATATGCAAAATACCGTAGGTAATGCAAGACCGTAGGTAATGTAATGTAAAAATACCGTAGGTAATGTAAGACGATAAACAAACCCAATTTCGTAATAACTCTCAGTGGTATCCTTCAGTCAAAAATAAAAATATTGCTTTGAAATTTGGTTTGAGTATGGTATATACACACTACACAGTTTCACGCATGCATTCAATTTTTTTCGATACCTTGCAACAAATTGTTTTGTAAAAAAAATTCGAAAACAAATTCCTTTTCACTGCTGGGGGACGGGGACGATTATGACCCACCCCCCCCCCCCCCCCGATCGTTTTCCGTTGACTGCTTCTGAACCGTTGGGCCTGTTGGCAGGGATCCCGTTTGTGGGAAGCTGGTATAAACGCGGTTATGTTGCGTACACTTCATTCGTGGTTCGCGATGCAATAAATGTGTGCGTTTTTTTACTGCTTCATGCATCATATATACTGGGCTTGTGCAACTGCATATGTTTAATGCAGAGGCGCACTCAAGCACAACAAATGGGAGGCAGTACGCTTCCTTAAATGAGCTCAACCGTCAAATGATACAATTAGTATAAAAGCGATATGTGCATTGTATCGTTGTTAATAATTTAAGTACAATTGTTGGTAGCTTAAGCGGGTTAACAAATAAAAACAAAGGGAATATCCACTGCATTTGTATACAATTGTTAAAAAAGCGGGAGTCGGTTAGGCGAGAGTTAAGCTTAAGAAGTGGTATTGATAGAAAATGCAATCTCCAAAATTTTGTAAGCATTAAAGCAACTATTCAAAGGCTAATTTCCGAAAAAAATCAACATTTTTCTTTTGTCATATTGCAATGTGACTAGGTCACAAGGTCATCGGGTACAATATCGTTTTTTCTAATCTTATTTCACCAAATTATTCCTCTGATCATTACAAGTTCAGTATAATGCGGGTTTGTATATTTTAGAAAGCATAACTATGATAAATAAGACACCAAACATACCCACGCCGCGTGACCAGCTTAAAACGCCGCAGGCTTTAACACGATGACCCGCTATTAGCGAGCTGAAACCAGCACAGATGAATCCAGAGCGCTCAAATACCTCATAAACATATTTATATAAAAATCTGAGGAGTCTGTGCTACCCTCTGAAAATATGTCGTGTTGAATCTGTTGTTACAGATTGTGAAAACATCCGTTGAAAGAGATCATGTTCTGCCGAATCGCCCTTATACTTCAAAGCACGCGATCTCTGGTTTCTCTCGGTCTAGTGAAATTTCGATGCCACTGTTTGCCGCTGGTAATATACAGCGACGTTCTACACCAAAGCGGAATACATAGAGGCTTCATCATGCCTGTTGTTGTGAGCGTTGTATCTCCCTGTTGACCCATCGTCAGAGATATATGAGCATCCCTCGGACTGCTAGTCGCTGTATATCGTCAAATGGGTCTCATAAAAACGGCATTCACACCCACCAGCCGGCAGTGGCGCGGCGGTTACGCATCTGTTGCATCCACATCCACCAGCCGACAGTGGCGCATCAGTTACGCATCTGTTTAAAACGCACAAACTGCGAGGTTGCCAGCGATGGCGCCGCCACTATTTACATGCACTTTCTGTTGATAAAATGCTTTTCATGTAACCATTCCTAGCACAAAACTGCATGTTAAGTGCACCCTTGAGCTTATATAAAAAAAATATTTCTGAGTTTATCCTAAAAAACCTTAGTAATGTTATCCTCAGCAGCGCAAAAATGTATCGTGTAAACGGGTATTCCTTCCTTCTATTCCTTCTTGTGCAGGTGCTGTTTTGGTAGAGGGTTAAACATGTTTTTATTTATCTAATACAATGTTTGTGATGAACTAAAAATTGCTCACGCTAAAACTATTGGCCATTCCTGGTCAACCGGCGCTGATCAGATTAGCTCTGATGTCATCAGCGTTTTTATGATGTACATTATCAAAGAACTGCAGTGCTTCTGTAATCACGGTACCTCTCCTTGGCTCGTGGCCCGGAATTCCTGTTACCGTAAACCATCGTCAACATGTGCCGGTCTGTGCTTCAACAGAGGCGGATGATGGCGAGCTGGGTGCCACTGTGGAGCTTGGCACCCTGCTGGGGCCCGACGGAAAGGTCAGTGGCGGCGGCCAGCGGGACGGTATGTCGGGACCGGCCCTGCTGGGGCCGACGGAAAGGTCAGTGGTGGCGGCCAGCGGGGCTGTATGTCGGGACCGGCCCTGCTGGGCCCGACGGAAAGGTCAGTGGTGGCGGCCAGCGGGGCTGTATGTCGGGACCGGCCCTGCTGGGGCCCGACGGAAAGGTCAGTGGCGGCGGCCAGCGGGACGGTATGTCGGGACCGGCCCTGCTGGGCCCGACGGAAAGGTCAGAGGTGGCGGTCAGATCAGGTTTGTCGGGACGGGCTACGCGCCGAGACCAGGCAGCAGGCCGGGTAGGATGTCAGCGACCAGTCAGCCTTATTCAGTCACTTTTCGCTGTCATACTGCCGCATTTCGCACTACTAATCAGAAAATGAGCTGCAGATTATAGCAACTCACTTACTTCACTAAATTATTGTTTAATGACTGCATTGACGCAGGCAACTTTTTCTGTAAATATCGCAATATTCTTTAAAACTTTACCACTTCTACGAATGAAAACATATCCCTCGTAATGAGTCTGTGAACTGTTATCTTACAAATATGAATAAAGACTTAAGTAGCTGGTAAGGATCACGTATAACTACCCTGAAATTCTGATTGGTCCAATTATATTCGAGAGGCTACCAGCTGTTCGACATCCCATAGTTTCAGCTGTGTACACTTCCAATCTCATAGACGTTTTGTAACTTAACTAGTAACAACCCAGAGGCTTTAACAGAGATGGTAAGGCCAATCCTCTCGTGCAGGGCTTCCGTAAGTTCACTTGTTTAATAGTCTCTATCATCAGTCAGTTTGAACTGCAGTTTTCCATAACAAAGGATGTACCTTAATATTATTTATTATTCTTAAATATAATATTTTGAAGAAAAAAACTTGCTTGAGAGGACCAAATAATCAACTGTCTCATACGTAAGTACAACTTTTCCTAGCATTATAATAGTTCTTCTTTATTTAACCTCATAATACGGTTAACCTAGCCGTTGCTGTGCTATTATTGGTCACATAACACACTAAACAACACAAGTTTGCATGAGTGTATGTTTGCCCGCTCTCCGGCAGCCTCTGAAGTGTCACGCGTGCCACAAAGGCATCCGGCGACGACAGGTGCCCTGCTCCGCGTGCAAGCAAGTCATCTACTGCAGCAAGAAATGTCGCACTACCGACTGGGACAAGAGTCACGGCTACTCGTGCCCCGCACGCAGTCAGGGTGAGTCTCAGGTCAGGTCAGGTCGGGTCAGGTCACTAGTCAACAGACGCACTTGTTCCGCCTACAGTCAGAGCGTAACATGGTCAGGTTGGGTCAGATCAGATCAGGTCACCGGTTAGTAGACACACATGTCCCACCTGAAACCAGAGTGGACCATGGTCAGGTCAGGTCAGGTCAGGTCACATATTAAGTAGCGTACCTACCTGCCCCACCTGAAGTCAGAGTGGGTTCATGGTCAGGTCCGGTCAGGTCACTAGTCAGTATACGCACTTGTTCCGCCTTTAGTCAGAAGTGGACCATGGTCAGGTCTGGTTAGGTCAGGTCAGGTCAGGTCAGGCCAGGTCAGGTCAGGTCAGGCCAGGTCAGGCCAGGTCAGGCCAGGTCGGGCCAGGTCAGGCCAGGTCAGGTCAGATCAGGTCAGGCCAGGTCAGGCTAGGTCAGGCTAGGTCAGGTCAGGCCAGCCCAGGTCAGCCCAGGTCAGGCCAGGTACCTGGTCAGCCCAGGTCAGGCCAGGTACCTGGTCAGCCCAGGTCAGGTCAGGTCAGGTCAGGTCAGGTCAGGTCAGACCAGACTAGACCAGACCAGACCAGACCAGACCAGGCCAGGCCAGGCCAGGCCAGACCAGGCCAGACCAGGCCAGGCCAGGCCAGGCCAGACCAGACCAGGTCAGGCCAGGTCAGGCCAGGCCACAGGTCAGGAGACATACCTGTCCCGCCTAAAGTCAGAGTGAACCTTTGGTTAGGTCGGGTCATGCAGAAGCGACCCCATCTGACCAGTTTTTACTACAGTCAGGGGGAAGCGATAATCATTTTAGGCACTGAAAGAACCATGCATGATTTCGGATGGGAGGAACTGCCACTGACCAAATGTCAGCGATAAGAGAAATTCACAATTTGCGACTGGCTCAGAAATGGATTGCGATCTACCCATTCAAACTCTTAATAGGGCTCAGGAGAATACTTCGGCGAACCAATTATCGCATGATAGAAGTTGCTTTATCGTCAGACCTTTCGTGATTCACTCCCCACGTTGCCGCTGGAAGGTTGACGGACTGTATTATAAATCCCAATCGCTTCATGTACTATCAATTGGGGAAATGTTTTACCACTCCATTCATAGTAGCTGGTCAGCATACTTTCTCATATAATTATTTTTACGATTGTAGGTTGTTAGTTGCTTATTTGATTTTTCAACTGTATTTTAATTAGTGAAACTATAGTCAGTCAGTAACTATAGTCCTATAGTCAGTGTACGGTGTGCGGCCGACCAATGCTGGCCCGCACAATCGACACACAACGTACAATGACTATAGGACTAGCATATCACTCATTAAAATATAGTTGAAAATCGAATTTACAACCTACAGCCTACAACCGTTGTAAAATAGGTTTATGAGAAAGGCTACAGAAGGTGAAAGCCGACATGCTGTATTTATCATTTTACAATGGAAGCCTTGTTGTTCATCGGCGAGTTGTAAGCTGACGTTACGCGTTCTGCTTACAAAGCTGACAGCGCGCCCCTGGTGCATGCATGAACTTAAGCTGTGTAGGCAAACGTCTACACTCTCCAAACTAAATTTTAAGTAATTTTTTGGGATTTTTGGGGGGTAAAAATGGTGTAAGTTGTTTCTATAATTTGTTTAAAATACGGAATTTATGGAAAAGAAAATACGCCAATGAACATATGCTTACAGTTTTAGGTCGATATCTTAGTATTTACTGAACTGAGGTCAGGTCAAATGCGTGACATTCCATCAACTAAGCGGAGATATTAAAGCATCTCAATCTACCGTGATGTGTCCTGAAGCGGTGTGGTGTTTCCGTTACGTAGTTATGACGTCAGCTTACGTAAAGTGCTCTAAACGTAGGCCGAACAGCGCTCAGACTATTTTCGATAACATTTTGAGAGCATGCGTATCTTTGTTGTAAACTCAGCAACCGAAAATGTCATTAAGATGCACCGCATTAGCACAACTTTATGGAAGAAAAACCTCTGGGGTCTCGTTTTAGGACCCCAGAGGCGAGGATTAAGGGCGGGAGTAGTGCGTGAAGCACTATAAATAGTCGGCTCATATGCAATCGTTCACGTTTCGTTTGTTGAGAGAGCCATTCATTCAGTTAGGCTATAAAAGCTACCGTAGAAAATTTAACCTGCCAGACAATCCGGAAACGCATATACGTGAAAGTCTCTTGGGACTCTGCTTAGCGGCGCAGTATGCACCAGGCGTCATGCTCAAGAGCCATCTATTGGCTGGAATAGAAGCTTCGAGATATGCGGCACAGCATGCATCAGGCGTCCTGCTCAAGATACATCTATTGGCCGGAATTAAAACTACTGTGCTATGCGGCACAGCATACATCAGGCGTATTGCTCAAGAGACATATATTGGCCGGAATTAAAACTACTGTGCTATGCGGCACAGCATGCATCAGGTGTCCTCCTCAAGAGACATCTATTGGCCGGAATTAAAACTACTGTGCTATGCGGCACAGCATACATCAGGCGTATTGCTTAAGAGACATCTATTGGCCAGAATTGAAACTACTGTGCTATGCGGCACAGCATACATCAGGCGTATTGCTCAAGATCAATATATTGACTGGAATAGGGAATCTGGACTACTGACCTATCAGGAATAACATGCACCAGGGTTCTCTTTTGACAAACGGTACAATTGATTGTCTTGCTCTGTCAAAACGATTAAGTGTGATAGCGCCCGACAGCCTCTTGGCACAACACCAGCGGAAGATATTGGCTCGTCGGCATTAGTTTTTCATAGATTTTCGCAGTTTGCTGCATTTTTGTTGAGCAATTCAGTCCGAATGCTTAGGATGGATGAATTTTTGCAGGTCAGGACCCGCACCAAGCAAAGTTTGTTGCACAGGCTCTGTCCCCACCCTTGGAATGCGGCAGAGTTTAGAAGCGAAAGTTTCACGTGCCGACATACCTGAGCACTGTCTGCCCCGCCCTCTGGCGTCACCTGACCATAGTGTGAGCGATCCCACTGCCGCTGATTATCCCAGTCAGGGGCAAATAGTGAGCGCCGGAGCGACTCGAGCCCGGGCTGCCACTCCCGGATGAGATGAAAAGCCAATCACTCTACCGAATGAGCCACAGGGGTGGCTTTGGAGTGTTGATTATTTAATGTGAGTGTGTGCAGAGTCACGCAACCCCTGAATTGTGGAAAAGTCGCAACCAAGGTGTCCCTAACCACACAACAAATTTGAGCACAATCGACTAAGCCGTTGTGGAGTTTTTGCTAGAAACTATTTGTGAACACCTCTCACGTGGCACGCGCCACGCGCAGTGGTGTCGTGGGTCGTCACCCACATGGGTCGTCACTGGTCTCGGATCGTCGAGAGGCTGCTTATTCTCAGGTTATTCCAATAAACGACGGAAGAACGAGCTCAATTTGTTGAAATATTTACCGCAAAATGGGTGACTTGTGGCTTCCCCGCGGGATATTGGGCACATATCCTTGTCAGATACGTGAACTTAGTCAGATGTAGGAAATCACAGATAAGAACTGATTCAAACTTTTGAACCTTTGACCTTCAAATTTTTGCTTTAATACAAGACTTCTCAGCATGCTATGTTGAGAAGATGCAGCGTAATGTTTATCACATTTCTTTCCGCTCCGAAAGCAAAGCCAGAGTCAATTAAAGTTCAGCATCTGCGTCAGCAATGCTTTTCAAAACGAAAAAATAGAAAGTAAGGGATTGAAAACTTATAACAAACCCGCCCATTCAGTCTAGCCCAGTGGCACGATGCATTACCTCGCACACAACCGCCACGAACTTCAGCACTTATTATCCGTGAATCCTTTCAGTGTGATGAACGTGGTGACAAGAGCCATATTAAGCATAATTGTAAAACTATTTTATTACAACACGCAATTCACAATATGTTTCTGTCGCCGGTCATATCCCCGACATTATATCTGACTGTTTCTGCATCTGACAGTGTCTGACTGTATAAGCCCGTCCATCCATCCGACAGTGTTGGACTATCTGACCTAATCTCTCCATCTAGCAGTGTCTGTCTATCCGATCCCGTTTCTCCATCTGACAGTGACTGACTATCTGACCGTCTCTGCATCTGACAGTGTCTGACTGTATAAACCCGTCTTTCCATCTGACCCAGTCTCTCCATCTGAAAGTGTTTATCAGACCCCGTCTCTCCGTCTGACAATGTCTGACTATATGACCCACTCTCTCCATCTGAAGTGTCTCACTATCTGACCACGTCTTTCCATCCGACAGTGTCGTACTATCAGACCTCGTCTCTTCTCTCTATCTGACAGTGTGTGACTATCAGACCCAGTCTTTACATCTAACAGTGTCTATATGATCCCGTCTCTCCATCTGACAGTGACTGACTATCTGACCCCGTCTCTCCATCTGACAGTGTCTGACTACCTGACCCGTCCCTCCATCTGACAGTGTCTCAGTCCATCTGACCCGTCCCTCCGGCCGGCAGTGTCGCTGTCACGGCTCCAGGACTCGAATGCCACCAGTTCGAGTCAGACGCGCGGCTCGTCGGCGGAGGACAGCTCGCGGCGGCCGCGGACCGAGTCGCCGCAGACCGGCCGCCGCGGTCGCCGCTCGGACGGTCGTGGCGGCTCGCTGGACGCGCGCGGCGGGGCCCGGGGCCGGCGGGCCGGGGGCCGCTCTCTGGACGCCGCTCGTCGGCCCGGTCACCCGGGTATGGTGCCGATCGCCGGTCGCATGCCACCCTGGCTCGCCGCCTTCATGGCGCAGTTCGAGGGCATGCACCTGGGCGAGTGTCGCCACTTAGTGCAGGGAGAGTGGTACGAGGACAACTGCAAGATGAAGGAGAACTACAGCTTCATATAGGCGGCGACAGGTGTCGCGTCCAGCGGCGGGCAGCCGGCGCTCGCAGCCGCTACAGCCGAGCCAGCGACATGCGATGCTCCGGAGGAAAACTTAGATCGGGGAGCAGGCAGGCTGTTGTACCGTTTTGTTTGTTGCTATTTCGCCAGAAGTTTGGCTTTGTCTGTTGTTTGTCCAATACATTTCCAGAAATTGTGTGCAGTTTTCAAGAAGTTATCGGTTGCAGGAACGTCGTGCGTTTTCAGGGGGATGCTGTCTGGGTCCCCGCCCAGATGACGACGATCAGATCCCGAGCACTGTCAGAAGTCGCGCAGTTCACTGTGGCAGTGGTTAAATTAGAAAAGCGAGATGACAATTATTCTTGGGAGTAATGTAAAATGTTTGTATTCTGGTTTCATACAAACCGTAACATATTTTGCAAAAGAGAGCAAGGAGCGGATCATCACAAAAAATCCTACAAATACAACTTTCAGCCTCACTAAACACAGCAGTAGGTAACACTATGTTCCATAAATGGGTAAATAACATATTTCCTTCGCAACAGTTTACAATGTGTTGCATTCATTTCAATTTATTATCGCGCTCGAATGTTGCCCACACGTTTAAACATTGGAGTTATACGCCTTTACATATTGCCATTCTCGCAACGTCATCTCAAAACAGCAACGCTGATAACTCAAACCATCAAGAGTCGTGTGATGATATACGGCAGCCCATGCCTATCGGGCTGCTGTCGTCTGGAATAACTGTCGCCGTCTCGTCTACCACTGCCGACACGGCGTGGCGTCCCTCCACTCCCGTCTCCCTGCATCTCCGGCCCTCCACCTGACAGATCTCACACGCGTCTCAAACGTGTCTCAAACGCGTCTCAAACGCGTCTCACACGCGTCTCACACGCGTCTCACACGCGTCTCACACGCGTCTCAAACGCATCTCACAACCGTCACACACGCGTGTCCGTCGCACCTCTCACGTCACTGGCAGCCAGGTCAACCAGCCAGATGGACCGGATATCGGCATTAGCGCTGTGATGTGACCCGTGCCCGCGGCACGACACCCGTCACACAGACACATTGTCCCGAGGCGTCACAGTCCCCGTGTCCCGGGTCACACAGCCTGTCAGTGTGCCCCAGTAGTAGGCCGGAGTTGACCAATTCATCCTCTGCACCGGGGCTGTCACTCCTCCACGCCGCATCTCGCCGTCAGTCTGTGACACTCCTATCCACCCCGCTCCGCACTAGCCCCCGGTGACCATCTGGCGCACGGTGCGGTCCCTTCTCCACGGCACGCCTCGCCGTCTGTCTGTGACGCTCCTATCCGCCCCGCGCCGCACTAGCCCCCGGTCACCATCTGGCGCACGGTGCGGTCGAAGCTCTTGGCGGTGATGGGCCGCGCCGGCA
>JARBER010015799.1:0-12701 GCA_030265075.1 Balanus glandula | reverse complement strand
TATGGCGAAAATCCGGGCGGGGGGGGCAAATATTGCCCCCCCCCCCTGCCCAGCGGGGCGCGGGTTAAAGGTCAAGTCACAACAGGTTAATACGCAAAAAAAACATAAGAAAGTCATGAAAAACATGTATAGGTTATTTGACACATATGATTCAATATTAAAAATCATTTGACCAACCTAGCTCATTTTAGTGAGATTTAGGTTATGTTCAGGTTAAGGTCAGGTCACATGAGGTCAAATTTATAAATGATTAACTTGAATAATAAAGACAAAATGCTAGAGCACTTTTGTCCACTTTTGTCCAAGAAAAACATTTTTTCGGTATCTGGTCTATAAAAGCCAGAAACGCATTTTTAAAATAGGACTAAATATGCCATAAAGTACCACACTAAGGGAGCAGCCAATAAGTGAGTAAAAAATAGAGATATTCCTTTGAAAATTGGTGTGAACATCTTTCATATGTAGCTTCATGACATATCTTTCGGCTTTTTAAGTCTTTGAAAATTTGGGTTTTATGTACATTTAAAAAAAATGTGATAAATAATCCAATTTTCCCAAATCCGAGACAGCCATGTTGTAGACTTTTACATTTGCTATCCCTCTATGTTTTCTTAGTCTGTTGTATGTAATATATGACCGCTGTACTGTCTGTTGAACTTACGCTGATTTTGGTGTGAAAATCGTGTGTAGTGATGTCACTTAATCTGCTTTATACAAAAACAAATATGACGAAATCGAAGAAAAAAATTCCAGTGAGGTGTACAAAATGATAGCTGGAAGTGGACAGGTACAGAAAGTTTGACGTTGCTATTGGACATTGGACCTTATTGCTACATTGGACCTTGAGATATTCATCCGGAGAGGGGGGGCTAAAAGCCCCCCCCCCCCCCAGTGACTGGTTAAATTGCTGCAAACAAAAAGGCAGTTGAAGTTAGACTCGTTTTGAAATGAATTGTAATACGATACCCCAAACAAACCGATGAGTGGCATTTGCGCTTAGCAACTCCGCACTTAGCCATAACACAATTGCAGCTCGTCGTCGTATGTCTTTGAACGATCGAGCACCATGATAATTCCTCTCGGCTGAGCTCCCAGTGTTTTCCCGACCCACCGTCACGCAACGTGAACGTCACCACTGCTCCGCTAACGCCGTCGCCCGCCTCTGTTCCAGGAATACATCGACTTAGCGTCTCATCGGCGCTCCAACTAGCTGGCGGAGGCTGGGCGGCGCGCGGGGCCGCGTGTCCCTGTGCCGCCCAGCCCGTATCTCGGCGCCGGCCCAGCCACAGATCTCCAGAGACCACCGCCGCCGTGGCCGGGACCGGGTCCGGGACCAGGACTCGGACCGGCTCCGGGACCGGGACTGGGTCCAGGACCGGGACTAGGGCCGGGTCCGGGACCGCGACTAGGACCGGGTCCGGGACTGGGACTGAGTCCTGGTCCGGGTCTGGGGCCGGTCAGGAGGGCGGTGGAGTGGCGCTCGGCGGCGGCGGCAGGCAGCAGCGGCGCGAGGTGGCCCCGGCTGGTCGGACCGGTGGCCCCGCAGCGACAGGCGGCGGCCAGACGCGGCCGCTCAGCCCACCGCTGTGCTGCGCGCGCTGGTGTGCGTTGGCGCGCGCCGATCGCTTAGCTAAGTACAACTCTCAGTTGGCTGCTGGTTGATTGTGGGGGAGAGAAGTGCGATCGCGATAGGATAAGGCTGGTGGTGTAAGCTTTAGCTGTGTTGACGTGTGGTTACCCCATTTTAACCGTTAGAGCTTGTCCCAGCGTAGCTTCCACTGCCAGTGAAGCGGTCGCATATCCAATGTCCAAACATTTTTGAGGTATTTGGTATTTTCGGCAGCAGATATACCAACTTCCCATCAGGCAGCTTACAGCTGCTATAAAATAGAAACTAAATTATATAGCTCTTCGCATATAACTATATTGTTTGCATTATAACAAAAATACATCAAAATGTACTTATCACATGAATTATTATAGTAGCGACCTATTTTTGTGCATTATGGGGAGGAGTCTTAGATCAGTTACGCTAAGGATGCGGTTGTATATGTGAACCCATAATAGTTACTTGCCGAAGTGGTGCACCTTGGTAGACATGCATGGTTTGGTTTTACGACAAACGATTTACCGCGTTGCTTTCAGCATTCGTCCGCTGGTATCGTGCTGTCATGTTGCACAGAACAAAGTCTGGGTCTGTCAGGGACCAAAGGAGTCTCGCTGCGCATTTTGTACTTAACGACAATATCTCCGGCATGGCTGATGCCTCCCCTGTTAAACGCGGTCGTTTATTTGGAAATGCACTTTATGCGACGAGCGGGAACCTTGATCTGCCATCGGTTTGGTTAGCGGCTTCTGCTAAGCCTACGAAAATGGGAAGTTGCATACCTCGCTGAGACGAAAACGAGCACTAAGTGTGAAATCCATGTCGGTTTGGGGCGTCCATTGTCATCGACTTTGTGCGCGCCCACCTCCTTTCGGGCGGTCCCGCGGGTCGCCACCGTCTTGTCTCGCGTCTGTGCTCGTCTGCGGCGTGTCCACTGTCCAGTGTGTAGTGCGTTCAGAGGGGCCTGTGCGTGGCCCCTGCCTTCGCGCGTGAGTCTAGAGCGGCGTGCGAGCCTCTGCAACCAGTGTCCGGGAAATGCCGCGTTCGACAGACAGACACGGTGTCGCGTGCGCCGCAACTGCCAACGGCAGAGACGGCCCAGCGGGTGTTTGTGTATTCCACACACTCACTGCCTTTGTGGATGATGACTATGTATAATGATGTAGACGTCACATAATTATTATGTGCGGAAATAAAACGTCAGAAAATGTACGCAGACTTTTGAAACTCTTTACGGCTTATATGAGCTGTGAATTAAGCCGCGAAGCCTCTCAAGCTTCGTATGCTTGTCTGCGATAGTGCGGTGCTGGCGCCAAACGAGTCCCCACATTCCCTCCGGCCGGAGTCCGGCTGCCCAAATTCGCTGGATTTTAACAAACCTTATGACAGACCAATGAGTAGAGATGCAAAAATGTATCCAAAAGCAGGAACCAGCACCGGCCCCGTCACGGCTCATGAGTTGGGACCGGTATCAGGCCCGGCGACATGTGGCAGAACCGGTCAGGCCCGGCATGCAGTAGTATGCATGATTACAGCAGCATAATTTAACTATAATTTCACCCCCGAACTTGTGCTGAGCCCGGCATGAGACCGGCAAGCCTGGTTCAGACACAGCATCAGGCCCGCCGGGCCTGAGTTTGGAGCCGGTGCCGGCTCCGTGGTCCTGAAATTTGCATCTCTACCAATGAGGTTCCCAAACCGAACCACCGACTGCTCCTCTCCTCATTTTTTGTTGTGTAGCGACGTGGCACTGCAATTGCCCAAATTGCCACGCGCCACTACAATTCACGAAAATCGTGAGACTAACGAAGGTCCCCCTAACTGTTCCGGTTAGTCGTTTTTTTTCGGAGACATGATTTAGTTGGGAGACTTTACTCCGCAACTCGAACGAGGATTTGTGGGAGTGTCGATTCCGTGAGAAATGTGGATTTTTTTATTTTGACAGTTTTTCTAGCCTAGTCTGAAACTTTCCTGGATAAGCTACCTACCTGGCAGCTAGCTCAAGATTATTCATTCAGCTTCCCCACCCCGCCCCGCCACTTTCCGCTCACGAAACTTAAACTTGTTGCATTACACTCAAACTCGAGACCTAAATCCGCCACTGTGCATGAAACATTATACGCATATATGACGTCAATATTTGTTCTATGCAAAAAATACATTGTCATTAGCTATAGGTCCTGTATTTTGCATAGTCACAAATGGAAATAAACAAAACATAGATATAAGAGTTTGCTAGCCTAAAGCACGACACATTATGGATTCATTATCACACTACAGCCAGTTCTGAACAGATATTTCCCAGGGGCAATGGTATTTCATATGAGTTTGTTTCTTGTCGCTGATCAATACTGTGTGAATGATGCTTGCAGTGACGTTTCTCGAAAAGCCATTGGAGGAGCGAGTGTGGGATAAATATTGTTGACTGAAACGGCGGCAGATCTTGATCTTTCTTCTTCAAAGTTGTTTACTATTGCATGTATTACTCTTGAGTCTTGTGTTTTTGGAAGCCTATTACTTTTTAAGGTGTGGTTGGATTGTTTAATTTTTGCTTTTTAATTTCAGCGGAGTATTCTTCAAGAGGTGTAAATAATAACTATGTTAACAATGTAGTTTGTCTTGCCTAACGCTGCATTGTACCAGTATTGATTGTCATGCAGATCCAGGAGTTAGAGTGTAAAAATGGGCAATTCATTTGTTCTAAGAGTTAGGTAAACAACAACCATAATTATGCCAGCCAGCAGGAATTACACTATTATATGGTGGGGACAGAGCCTGCACAACAAGCCATGTTTTACATGGGTCTTGAGCTCCTGACCTCGGAAAGATCCATCCAGAACAGTAGAACTAAATTTCTGTTCAAAACAATTCTAGACATCCTTACTCCACACGGAGCATGTTCCATTGAAGCCCTAATTATGACAAGCAAACCTGGATCATCCTAGCCAACTAAGCCAAGGCTGGTGTGCGTCACCAATTTTAGTTTTTTTATAAATTTAGTCAGAACATTTTGAATGGATGGCTTGACAAAGTCAGAGCCAGCGCTAAGCAGAGCTTGTTGCGCAGGCCCTGACCTCTACCGTCCGATCGGGAAATTCTGGGCAGTCAGCAGGATTCAGAAGCGAAAGATTAACGTGCCCTCATAGCCGGACACAGTCTGCCCCGCTCACAGACGTCAGCTGGCCTTCAATGCGGCTGCTGCCACCGGCCGCAGGCCATTCCAGTCTGGAGCAAATAGCAAGCGCAGAGGCGACTCGAACCGGGCTCTCACTACCGGTAGGTTCACAAGCCCAGCGCTCTACCGACTGAGCTACAGGGGCGGACTATTAGCATGGGAAAACTATGCAAACAATTTTATTCTTAGAAGTGTCAACATGAAATTGACATTTTGTATGTAATTCCGATAAATTTTAAAATTGTACTGAACCATAGCTGTTATCTGGGAAGCTTTAAAACAGATGTGAAATGGTTTTGTTACTTATCCTTACAGTATGAACTCCTTGGCACTGTTGCCATAGTTCAAGTTCAAGTTAGTAGGAACACAGGTACCTGGTTCTCAACTAGGGGTCATGAGAATAAGGTACCATTTATCCATACAGTCAGTGCTAAGTAGTTGTCATTCATGAAGGCTATTAGGGGTGATTTGTGGAAATCTAGCTGGGTTAAAAATGTACAAAACATAGACAATGGAGTGGTGATAGACTGCTCAGATGGCTTTGCTCTTGCTATCAGCTGGCGCTGCTCTTGCTTGCTCTTTGCTATATGCTCTTGCTTATGGAGGGGATGGCATTTGTCTAATATTGTCTCTGTGCTGGATATATGAGATTGTGGCATGCGTTGATGGCTTATTGTGCTTCTGTATGTAAGCTATTGCCATTCAGGAAAGTAGAAACCATGCAGTAACTAGCAACTATATGGTGTATTAGAATCACATCTTCATATATTCTTGTGTATTTCAAAACTCAAAAGGCAACTTAATTTAATCAATATTTCAATAACTTACCATTCACTGCTGAGCTAAGTGACCACTTCTGACAAAGATACTCAAAATTATGGTGTCTTGCAAAGTCTACCACACTCACTATTCACTTCTTCATTTTTCTGCATATCCCATATTTTTTCACTCTGTAAGTACCTCATTTCATCACTAACTATTGTATCTCATCTGTTCCCAGAAATTATGTGCCTGGGTGGAATCTCTGAACATAATGTGTAATACTGCAGTGATGAGTTGTTAGCACAGCAACTGCCAGCTCCATAGACATCACCTGGTTCATCAGCCTCAGCAGTGCAGTGCAGCGTTGGCAGACATGCGGGACACAGCACAGCACCACTTCAGCTTCAGCTGTGCATAGCGCTGTCCAGTGGCAGCTTCATGTGCCGCCCAATGTCGCTGCGGACTCTGAAACAGAAGGCTGACAAGGGCCAGTCCTTCTGGCTGCTGCTGCCGGAGCTGACGCTCGAGCAGATCTTCTCCTACCTCGACTTGCGGGACCTGCGCAGCTGCGCTGTCGTCTGCAAGCTCTGGTACCGCTTCCTCAACGACGAGAACAACGACGTGTGGCGGCTGCCGTGCGAGCGGCAGCTGGCGGAGGAGGCTCTCCGCTCGGACCTGCTCTGCTCCGTGCCCACCTACAAGGCCAAGCTGCGCGCCTTCTGCCACGCGTGGAACCCGGCCGACAGCTCGCGCAACATCTACATCAAGCCGAATGGCTTCACGCTGCACCGGAACCCGGTGGCACAGAGCACGGACGCGTCGCGCGGCAAGCTCGGGTTCTGCCACGGCCGGCACGCCTGGGAGGTGGTGTGGGAGGGGCCGCTGGGCACGGTGGCCGTGGTCGGCGTTGCCACCAGCGAGGCCAGTCTGCAGTGTCACGGCTACCTGCCGCTGCTCGGCTCTGACACCCACAGCTGGGGCTGGAACCTGGTGGACAACCACCTGCTGCACGACGGCGACGCGCAGGGCACCTACCCGCGGCTCAACAACGCGCCAAAGTACCAGGTTAGTACCGGAGGAGGATCCAGGGCACCTACTCGCAACTCAACAACGCGTCAAAGTATCAGGTTAGTGTAGGCCCGGTGGACGCGGAGTGGACAGAACGATAGCAAGGCCAGCAAAAACAAAAACTGGATATGCCAGAAAGCAGAATGGTTTATACTGATAGCTTTAGTGAACTGATTTTTAGAGTTGACTTATTTGTGATTGATTGCATGCTGCATTCATTTGTTGTCTCTTGGTTGCGATATTTATCCACGTTAAATTCGCATAGTAGAAGCTGAATTAAAAATTGATAAGTATGAAGTTCTTATGTATGCATTTTATATTAGATACATTTGTCTACAGTTGTATAAACAGCTGTATTCAGGTGGCTTCATTGGTTCTGGTAATATATGTTAGGTTATTTTTTCAATGTGTTGTGTTAAGATACACATTGAAGATGTGTATCAATATCTTGAAAAAGTATGTATAGGTATAGACTATCGTGATCATTGCTTTTGACTCATATCATGTAACGTCAATTGAGTTATATCTGATTAGAACTGAAGCCAAACTGAGATTGAAATTAGAAATGAAAGCTTATCATGAAGCGATTCATAGCTGAGATAGACTAACCTAACATGTATGCTCTTTATTTATTTCTCAAGATAGACTGACGCTATGCTCTTTATTTATTTATCAAGATCGCTGACGTGATAACATAATCATATTGATGGACTTAGTTTAGTGCTAGATTTATGATTCATGGACGCACCACCAATGTTTACGTCCACTATTTTACTCGATAGTCCGTGGAACACTCATTTCGTTTCCATAAAATCACTTTGATCTCTCCGTGGATGTGTAATAGCCCTGTTTCCACGACACTATCAAATATTGATTTCCTCTCAAAACCAGATATCAGGGATCATTAAAATGTTCGCTTTGCAAACAGCATCGGTTGTTTAATCCAGTCTTAACAATATTGATATAAGAAATGAACTACCCTTCGCATCCGCTCTGCTCTTCTCATTCAACGATCATTTTGTAATGGAAATCGTACAACCGTCAAACACAAAATCTGTTCTAAACGCAATTTGTAATGTCAAAAACACGTACTGTGCAATGTTTTCCTCTATCGAGTATCCTACATACAATCACCGCAATGTATCATTTAGCATGTGTCGTGTTTCGCACCGCCGCCGCCAGGTGGCTAGAGCCGGGCCTGCGGCGGCCGGCCGGTGTGGCTGCAATCCGATCTCCAACCAAAACAGAGACCAACACAAAACTCAGTAGTCTCAAATCGAATCCGGATGTCGCCTGTACGTAGACACAGTGTCAGCTGTGCTGAGTGTTTGTGCTGTGTTTGTGCTGTGTTTGTGCTGACTTGTGTGTGTGTTTGGCTGACTGTGCTGGCCGTTTTCCGTCGCAGGTCGGGGAGAGGATCAGGGTCATACTCGACTGCGACGACAACACGCTGGCGTTCGAGCGCAGCTACGAGTTCCTCGGCGTGGCATTTCGAGGTACGCCCGGTCCGGTCAGACGCGAGGCTGTCGTTGGTAGTCGTTGGTAGAACACCAGATACTAGATCACTGTCATTAGTAAATAAACATCGATACTTGTTATTGCTTTGAAATTTCTGAGCTGTTGCCGTCCGTTTTGGAATGTTATTTTACATTTAGGCGTTGTGGAAAATGAAGTGTCTATCTGTGTGGTGACTTCTGTCAACCGGATTCTGAAGGATCGAAACCCTCGCATTATACCCGGGCTTCACTTCATATAGCGGGTTAACTTACAGTGATGTAATCTTCAATGGCTTGTCATGTACGCTGACACTCTTGCTGATCACCATTGTCACCAGAGGTTGAACATGAACAGTATCGAGTTGTTGCGTCTACCTATATGTTGACTGTCTCCTGTCCGCCTATATGTGTGTGTCTACTATGCGCGGCTGCCTGCCTACCTGCATGCCTGTCGGCTCATCTGCCTATGATATTGCCGCTGTCTGCGGTGTCTGTATCCGCTGTCTGAGGTGTCTGTGTCCGCTGTCTGCGGTGTCTGTATCCGCTGTCTGCGGTGTCTGTATCCGCTGTCTGAGGTGCCTGTAGGACCGCCGCTGTCTGCGGTGTCTGTATCCGCTGTCTGCGGTGTCTGTATCCGCTGTCTGCGGTGTCTGTATCCGCTGTCTGAGGTGTCTGTAGGACCGCCGCTGTCTGCGGTGTCTGTATCCGCTGTCCGAGGTGTCTGTATCCGCTGTCTGCGGTGTCTGTATCCGCTGTCTGCGGTGTCTGTATCCACTGTCTGTGGTGTCTGTATCCTCTGTCTGCGGTGTCTGTATCCGCTGTCTGAGGTGTCTGTATCCGCTGTCTGAGGTGTCTATATCCGCCGTCTGCGGTGTCTGTATCCGCTGTCTGCGGTGTCTGTATCCGCTGTCTGTGGTGTCTGTATCCGCTGTCTGAGGTGTTTGTATCCGCTGTCTGAGGTGTCTGTATCCGCTGTCTGCGGTGTCTGTATCCGCTGTCTGCGGTGTCTGTATCCACTGTCTGAGGTGTCTGTATCCGCTGTCTGCGGTGTCTGTATCCGCTGTCTGCGGTGTCTGTATCCGCTGTCTGCGGTGTCTGTAGGGCTGCTGCTGTCTGCGGTGTCTGTAGGGCCGTTGACTGAGCTCTCCTCCCGTCGCCAGGTCTGCCGGACCGGCGGCTGTACCCGTCCGTCTCGGCCGTCTACGGCAACACCGAGGTATCGATGGTGTACCTGGGCGCGCCGGTGGACGGCTGAGCCACGCCGCCGCCGCCCCTGCTGCCCCCTCTGCGGACCTCAGCCGGCACCGATCTCCGGCCGCTTCTCTGTGATACAATGCCGCGCGCGCCGCCGCCGCTGCCAGGCAGGCCGGCTCCTTTTATACTGCCGGTCAGTGCAGGGACCAGGGCGCCACTGTCAGGGCGGACTCTTTCAGCCAGTGGCACGCGGCGGTGAGGCTCTCCCTGGATGGAGATGGTCGGCGCGCGCGAGACGAATCGAAGCTCTGGTAGCTTGAAGTGCATGTGAGACAGTGAGCGTGCGTGCATGTGCGTGTGAGGTTGGTTTTACTGGTCATATCTGACTTTGACAGTGCATTCCCTGCCAAGTGTCGGCGTCGGTTCTCCACATGTTCTGCCGTTGCGCCGCGTGTGAGCGTTATGTCCTCCAGTGTGTCGGGATTCGGCCCCTGGTGGCCGAAGTGAGCGCCTGTTTTGCGGCGGCTCTGTTACCGCCAGTGGGGAGGGCGCCGCTGAGGAGCGTCTCCGGTGAGTCTAAGGGGGCTTCACACCGTACGCGGTCTCCGCGTACGTATGCGTTATGGATGCGGACTCTGCGTCCCCTTGCGGTTTCGATGCGTTTTGGTGTGCGTTTTCGATGTGTTTTGGTGTGTGTTTTCGATGCGTTTTCACACCAAATACGCATCGAAAACGCGTGGGGACGCGGAGTCCGCATTCAAAACGCATAGGTACGCGAAGTTCGCATCCGGTGGGAAGGGCCCCTCAGTCGGGCGCCCGTGCAATCATTCCCAGCGGTCGGTACTGCGTGGCCCGTGTTCCAGCGGCCTCGCGTCGCCCAGTCTCCATCGTCCTGTCTCATCGCCGCGTGATCGTGATGAAATGAGTGTTCAGTGGTGGTGATGGGTGGTTGTGCTGTGTTTGGTGAGCGCTAGGAAGTGAGTTGGAGTGAGGAGTGGTATGTAGCCTGTGTGAGCTGAGTTTGCTTTCAGTGAGGTGGAGGGAGCATCAGGAGTATGTATTTCATGTAAGCTGAGCTTGATTCCAGAGAGCAGCGAGTTTCATTGAGCGACTATTTTGAGTGACTGATTTGATCATTGAGGCGAAGAAAGCAGCTGTGTGGAGTGAATGATCTAGGCTTGTTGCCAGTGAGTTGGACTGAGCGGTGAGCATATTTGTGAAGTATGTGTGAGCCGAATTCAATCCATCGAAGTGAGCAGCTTTGCGAATTCCGTATGAGCCGAAATCAATCCAGGTGAACAGTGAGCTGAAGTGAGCAGCTTTATGCGGTCTTAACGAGCCATGTGTCTGAACAGTGCGTCGGAGTGACCAATCATACGCAGTATCTCTCTGCGTGTGCGTGTGCGTGTGCGTGTTTGGTCTGGTCTGGTCTGGTAAATGATGGGCGACGATTGTCGCTGTGCCGCTGTTGTGCTGGAGATTGTACAGAGCCAGTCGCGAATGGACGGGATGGTGGAGATTGTACAGAGCCGCTGGAGAATGGACGGGCGGACGGTGCCGGGCGGTGGAGAGGCGGACGAGCAACCGTCGGGCGGTGGCGGCTGGCCGGCGAAGGATCTCAGGCGCGCGCGGCGTGCGGCGTGCGTCACCCCGGCTGAGACAGCTGCCCACTGCCACTCGGTCGGCCTCCCTCCGATCTCCGTCTCAACTCAGCTGCGTGGGTGGGTGTGGGTGTGTCGCCAGTACGGTGTTATGGGCTCGATGTGCCGACCGACTGTGTTTTTCATCAATAGATTCATCCAATGACACGTTTCTGAGCATCCTGATTCCTCGGAAGTTGTTTTTCGGTTTGTTCCCACTCAAGGGGATTCCTCGCAGTTACTGACTCAATGCAAGTACATGATGTCGCTAATAGCGACAACAATAGCGCTAATAACGGAAAATAATAATCTAAACGTGTACATTTAGTAACTCGCAATATGTACCTACACGTTTAGATGATTTTTTTCATCGTAAACTACCAGTGTAAGTAAACATTTTCGGTTACAATGCTGCTACATCAATTCAAGAAATCAAATTCCGTAGTTGCTAGTCACATGCGTTCCTTTCGTTTCGTTATTCGCTCGTTGAATGCATGGTGAATTTCAGTAACATCATTGGTAATGCACAGTATCCACTATCCAGTTAGGTTGCCATCACTTGTGTCGGAATATCCCAGAGTTCTAAGGCCTCCTTTTACGCCTATTCTTTCCGAGCACCACCGGTCGTCACAGACCACCACCCACACCACATTCCAACACTGACCTGTCTTAGTCGTCCCGTGCCTCAGCCCAGCCTGGCTCAGTGAGGCGGCCTGGCAACTAACGGGTGAACCTGCCGGGTAGGAGGCGGGGCGGACCGGCGGGATAAGAGGCGGGGCGGACCGGCCGGCCTCGGACTAAAACGTGTGAGAAAAACCCGCAGCGTCGGCGCCGGCAGCGACAATCGGTCAGTACTCGGGCGTCATGGCCGCGGCTGCAGCGACAATCGGTCAGCACTCTAGCGTCATGGCCGCGGCTGCAGCGACAATCGGTCAGCACTCTAGCGTCATGGCCGCGCCGGCAGCGATAGTGCTGTAACTGGGTGATGTTTGACGGGTTAGTTGGGGAATTACACTCAAGTTCCTGTTTCGAGTGGATGCTACAGGCAATGCCTACTCATGGTCCGTCGTGCATTGCCAGACTGAATGACTAAAAATGTATCCCTGAAGCCTCGTCGCGTCATGGTCTTCAGCCTGTTCAGGACTACTCTGCAGGCTGCAGTAAGCAGGGTGTGATGACTGTTGGTATGTCAGACCCGTGACAGTCGGTATGTGAGACCCGTGACAGTCGGTATTCATGACCGTGACAGTCCATATGTCAGGCCCGTGACAGTCGGTATATCAGGCCCGTGACAGTTGGTATGTCAGACCCGTGACAGTCGGTATGTCAGACCCGTGACGGTCAGTATGTCAGACTCGGACAGTCAGTATGTTAGACTGTCCGAGTCTGACAGACTGTGACAGTCGGTATGTCAGACCCGTGACGGTCAGTATGTCAGACTCGTGACAGCCCGTGACAGTCGGTATGTCATGCCCGTGACAGTCGGTATGTCATATTCGTGACAGTTGGTATGTCATACCCGTGACAGTAAGCATGTCAGGCCCGTGACAGTCGGTATGTCAGGCCCGTGACAGTGGGTATGTCAGGCCCGTGACAGTCGGTATGTCAGACCCGTGACAATCGGTATTTCAGACCCGTAACAGTCGATATGTCAGGCCCGTGACAGTCGATATGTCAGGCCCGTGACAGTCGGTATGTCAGGCCCGTGACAGTCGGTATGTCAGACCCGTGACAGTCGGTATTTCAGACCCGTAACAGTC